>JAHLSL010013746.1:229629-254983 GCA_025920805.1 Petroica traversi | reverse complement strand
TCCCGCCCATGGCCCCGGACAAAGGGACCCGGACCCCGAGTCCCCTCCCGTGTCCCCTCCCGTGTCCCCTCCCGCCGTCGCGCCCGGGGGTCCTCGCACGGCCTCTCCGCACGGCCTCCTGCAGCGTCCCTCGCTCGGCTGAGGGGCCCTCGGGCGATGCACTGGTTTGGCGGTATTGCTGTAAATTACAGAATCACGGAATAAATCAGGCAGGGATGATCGAGCTCAGCCTACGGCTGGACACTACCCTGTCAACAACTGAGCGCCGCGTTCAGGCTTTCCTTAAGCACCTCCAGCTGAGGTAACTCCAGCACGTCCCTGGGCAGCTGGTTCCAATGCCTGATCACCCGTTCTTTGAAGAAATTCCTCCTCATGTGCAGCCTAACTCCCCCCCCGACACAGCTTGAGGCCATTTTCTCCTGTCCCAGTTTCCTGGGAGCAGATCCCGACACCCCCGGCTGCCCCCTCCTGCCAGGGAATTGTACAGAGCCATCAGGTCCCTCCTGAGCCTCCTTTTCTCCAGGCTGAGCCCCTTTTCCAGCTCCCTCAGCCGCTCCTGGGGCTCCTGGGACTCCAGCCCCTTCCCCAGCTCCGTTCCCTTCTCTGGATACGCTCCAGGCCCCTCAGCCGTGCCCAGCACAGGGACGGTCACTGCTCTGCTCCTGTTGCCCCCCCATGGCTGGGACAGCCCAGGGGCCATCGGCCTTCTCGGCTGCCTGGGCACCCCTGGGCTCCTGTCCAGCTGCATCTATAAACCCCTCATAAATAAGGAATTTTGCTGTGCCAGATGTTTCCTATCCCGAATTTACTTCTTATTCACCCACAGGCTGCTTGCTGTGGTTTAAAAACGATGTTGACTCCCAGTGCTGCCTGAACACCCAGTGTGGGGCTGCTTTGAAGGAGCTTGATACACAGGGATCTCCCAGGTGACCAGCGACCGGATGAGAGGGCAGAAGGGGCTGTCCAGAAGGTGGTGTAGACACTGTCCCTGGCAGTGTTTAAGGAAAGGCTGGAAGTGGCACTCAGTGCCATGGCCTGGGTGACAAGGTGCTGTTCAGTCATATGCTGCACTCGACCTCAGAGCTCATTTCCAACTGATCTGATTCCATGATTCTGTGAGTTTGCTCTTTTCAGCACCCGAAGTGTAATTCCTCAGGTTGAGTCAGCCCAGTTTTGGAGTTTGCATTTTCATATTCCTTGGCTGGTGTCAGTCTGGTTCCTGAAGTTTTGCTGCCAGTGAGAGGCACTCACTTTCAAGTTGAACATTAATTCTTCAGGAAAAGCAGGAATCCTTTTGCAAACTCCCACTGCTGGGAGACAGCCCTTCAAAGTGGAAAAAGAATATATTCCAATCACAGGGGTGTATATAACTAATTTAGTCAGAGTGGGGAGCTCCTGCTTTTCCCACATGGTGCCTTTGCCGACACAAACCGTTCTCTCATTCTATTTTTTCCTTCCCTTCCATTTATTGGAATTTGCTCCTTTTCCACTGGGAAAATAGAAAAGCTGGGTAACAAGAGTGATAGCAGCTGGGAAAAAAGTTCTACTGCACCTGCTGGAACATAAAATAGTCAGCACAGTAGGATTATAACCCAGAGTAGTTTTTCACTGCAGCTGGCACTGGTGTGAAAGGATCTGTGTTCACAGGCAGCACAAGGGACCAAGTTTGGGAGGTTTTATTGTTGGAGACAAACTAAGCCCTCTGCAGGTGTTTAGTGCTGGCTTTGATTCTGTCTGCTTCCAGAATTCAGTTTGGTGCTTGGTTTTAAATCACGGAGTTTTCATTTAATTACAAAAATGTGTGGTATTGTCCTTTCCCCACCCCCCAGTATTTGTCTTGCAGTTGTGTGCCTAAAGCAAAGCACTTTTCTCTCCTCAGAGAGGTATGGGTGTGATGTGTTCCATTTCACCTCCAAAACCAAAGGATGTATTTAAAATCCAAACTATTTGTAAGGAGGCCTTCCTTTCCCCCTCAGAAGCCTCAAGATTCAACTTTGTGTTGTTGAAACCACTGCATTTTAGCTTCCCGCTCTACCACATGAGATTAAACTAAATGGTGCTTATTTAGCAGACCAGGTTGGCTAATACTATAAAAATTAAATGGAAAATAATATTGTAGTAGAAGCAGCTGGCCATATTGGTCTGCTTATTGTAATTACCCAGTGAAAAAACAAAATGTTCATCTTGCCAATTCCATGCTTACTTTGCTACAGTCTGTGTTTTTAGGTTGCTGCTTCCACCTAATTTAAAAAAATAAATATTGATACAGCATTTCCTGTGCACATAAAAAATTTATAATAGTTGAATCTATTAATACCTTGTTATTTTAAAAAATGTAAACTTGTGTTGGTTTCAACAGTAAGACTAGCTTCCATAAAAAACCAAGTAATCATTGCTGCTGCCTGATTTCCCTGCCATTTTCTTATATCTGAGATTTCTTTCTGCTGCTCGTGTGATTGAATTCTTCCTGCTGGATTAGTCTGAAAAAGGAAGTGAGTCTTCAAAAAGGACGGGTCTTCAAACTGTGCTTGGGCTGATGTCAGGCTTATGAAACTGAATACCAACATTGTTCCTCTTCACTCAGGGCAGCTCTGGCCGGATGCAGGACAAGTATGGGATGAACCTCCTATGTCCAGAAGAGCCTGAGAGTGCCAGGGCTAAACCCATCAGAGATCCAGTGCTCAGAGAGCACAAAGACTGAGAACCAGGAGTGTTTTCTCTCCCTCAGAAACCTCAAGATTCAACAAAACAGAAAACAAAACAAGAAGAAAGAAACAAACAAAAAAAGGAATGTGGTGTTTACCATGTGACTCAGCCCTGACACACCTCTGAAACACATCACAAGTGCTTTCCACATGGCTTTCAAAATGCCACGGCAGCTACAATTTATTAATTTTAATTTACTCATTTTACAGTCAGCATAAATTGTGTATAGGGGGCATGAACACACCTCACAGACCTAACAGACTGCACTTCTTGGACTCACCTCTTCTAAATGTGGAAATCATTTCAGTAACTGAGACATTTTTAAACAAAAGCCTTCCAATATGCACCACTTAATAGCGAAGTTTTTATCTGTACACTAATAGAAATAAAATTCTAGAATCTGGAAAAGTTTGTGGGAAATTGGTATAGATCCTGTAATTCTTAGGAAATGAGCCATTTTTGCTGTTGCCAACTATTGCTAAAATATATTTTATATATACATATAATAATCTGTATTTATACCATATTTAGTTCTAAAGTGGATGAGAATCACAGTGAATACATTCTGCATATGTGTCCATAGTCTGAGGGTTACCTCAGTGATTCAGATATTGTTCTCCTAAGGAAAGAATGGACAAATATTTAACTTTATATTACCTAACCTGAGTACTTATGAGGAAATACTGCCTGTTTGTTTCCACCTAGGAAGTGTCTGCTAAAGAAGAGTCAAAAAGAGTTTGTGCTTCAGTCTGGGCTTTTGAGAAATCAAACAAAACAACAAAAATGAATAGAAATGTTTTTCTGTAACAGACATGGCAGGAGGAGAGAGCATGGGGGTGTCTGCAGCTGTTTAGAAAGAGAGCAAAATCTGGAGACTCCTCATATGAGCAGATGGGGTAATAGTAATACTCCTCCCTGGTTTTTGGCTTCAATGATATGAAAATGATAACTGTGACTGCTGCATGGTCCCCGTGATAATTCTAATTGCTGCTCTGCATAGCAATAACTAAAGTATGACTACACTGCACTTTGTAGGTTCCCTCATGCAGAACTTGAAGCCTTTCCTAAAAAAAAAACCCTTAAAAAATATTAATTTAGCACTGTGTCTTACCAGGATTCAAACAGAGCTATCAACATTGTTTGAGATAAATGAGTATCTGGAATGAAAATAAACAAATGAAATTTTAAAGTAATTTTTTTTAAACTGCTGTTTCATAAAGGAAAGTTTGTTTTTCATTTCCGCTGATTTTTTCACACTGAAAACTTTCTTAGAAAACGGTGTTTAGTGTTCTGCAGGATCGCTTTCTCCAGGAGAAGCCAAGATAGGATGACTAAACACATTTGGGACGGGGATACACAGCATGTGCCTGTGACAGGCCAGGAGATCTGGGAGTGCAGGGGCAGGGATAGCAGAGCAGGAGGAACAGAAGCAAAGAACTGCACTGGTCTTTGTTACCTAAATCATCATCTAAACCTCTGCTCTTCAGCTTGCCTTGCTCAGGCAGATGCTGAGCCATGCAGGGATTGGTGTTTGAAGGGATAGACACATGGGGTAGGCGTTTGGTTTTGACTGAGAACAGCCCAGGGAGTTTGTGTGCCTGCATTGCAGAGCTGCCCACAGCTGAGAAGCAGTGATAGGGCTGTTAGCTGTAGTTGGAATCACTCCCCACAGAGATTGCACAACACCAAAAGAGAGAGAGAAGCTGTGGAAACTAAAGGAGAAGCAGGAACTCATAATTAACGCAGCTAGAAATGAAGGGCAGGTTAGGCTCACTTTAAAAAAGACCGTGCAAAACTAGTTGCATTTCTGCAGAACAGGCTACAAACCAGACTGTAAATACAGGATCTCCTTGCTAAAGAAACCAGTTGTTAGTGCAGATGGCTTACATGTATACAGAAGTACTAGTTCTTGATAAAAATCTTTTTGCCATGAAGTTACAGAAGTATTAACCCTACATGAGAGTGCTTGGCTGTGGCTGGTCCTGTGACAGGACAACTTTGATTCACTTTTTAAGTGCATGGTTAGAGAATACATCAATTGCTGCCAGGTTCTGAGACTTTGTAATTAGTTTTATGAAAATGCCAGCTTTGTTTTCAAAGGCTAATTTTATTAATTTGTCAGATTAATCACAACTCAAAGTCTCAGTTAACAAATCCTTGTCCCCTCAGAGGCAAGGGAGAAAAGCAAACCTGTTGTGTGAGTCACTGCAAAATTAAACATCTTAAAGAAAATTAAACACTTGCTGAAAGTCTAATCTAGCATGTGACAGGTAACAACAGGCACCGTGAGTTTCCCAGGTTCTCTGAGTTAAGGTGGGTGCTTGTGTACCTGATGTGCTCCACTTCTCTGGACAAGAGCAGCACAGAATGTCAGAAAACCAGATTTTACCATCCTGCTTGTCTCTCACATCCGCTGCTCCCTTGCCAGTCAGAGAACCTCTCTTCTGTTTTTACAGACATCTGGAGAATTTGGGGCTCTGGAGGGTTTTAACTCCCAGAGCTGCTCCTCTAGAAAACAATTTAGTGCTTTTTCTGGGTTGAAAGTGTTTCACTTCCACTCACTCACATCTGGAAGATTCTTCTTATCAACTATTAAATTATTATTAAGCACAGCCATCTCTGTTGTGTTTTTACCCCCAGAAACAGTAGTAGGAGTGGAAAGCCAACCTTCTCCAGCAGGTCTTGGAGGAGGGGTGGACCCACAGGATTTAGGGAAACTCCAAATTTTGCACACACATGGGGCCACTGGATGTGGGGGCTGCCCCTCTCTCTTCTTCAGTGTCACCCTTACAGAGGGTCCCCCATCCACCACAACATAAAAAGGGCTGTCCCTAGAGGGAGCATTCCTGCTGTCCCAGCACAGCTCCAGTTGTGCCCACCAGCAAGCCCTAGGTCTCTGTAGGGCCCTGTGCCCATGAGCTCAGCCTGTCTCCTTCCCAAACCCAGGTGCACCTGAAACTGCCTTAAGGCAGCAGAGAGGGATGGGAAGGGCAGCTGAGGACAAGGATGCACTCCAGGGACAGCACCACCCTCACCTGTGGCCCCTCCAGGTCCCACAAATTGTGAACTGCAGATAAGGAAACCTGGAGCATTACAGCGCTGTGTCAGCTGTGGAGAGCCTGTCGTGCAGGCTCACGAGTACCCCGGGATACTGGCCCACAGCATGTTGACTTTAGTGGCACTGTATAAGAGCTATCAGCCCCAAGGGCTTGTTCTCTGTGGGGAGAAGGATCCTGAGCTGCCAGACCCTAGGAATGCTGCAGGACATCCTCTGGCAGGGACAGCATCAGACTGTGGGAGAGGATGTTCTCCGTACCCCAGACTTTGGAGAAAGTTCTGAAGGAGCTGCACATCCAGCTCCAGCACAAACTTCCACACTGAGGAGGAGACACCTGCCTCATCGCCCTGGCGGTGAGTCAGCAGGAACAGCCCCGGTACCCCTGCCCTCAGCTACTGCTGGGGACCAGGAGCTGCACAGTGCCTCACTGCTGAGTTCCTTTCAGCTGCCAGCCTCCGACAACGAGAAAGAGGAATTACTAAATTGTACGAAACCGTGATATTCCTGAGGAATCCAAGCAGTGGTGTCGCCTCCCTGCTGCCGGGTGCCTCACGGCGCTGTCGGAGAGAGCCAAGATGGCGGGCAGCGCCGTGTGAGGGCAGCCGGGTGGCAGCGGGCGGGCGCTGGCGCCGTGGGAAGGGCGCTGGCTTGGCCTGAGCTGGGAGTCGGGACGTGGGGTGACTGCTCCAAACCCTGCGTGCCTACTGCCTGTCTGGGAACCAGTGCTGGACCTTCTCACAGAATGGAAGCTGTCTCGCACAGCATGGGACCATGGGGACAGGGTGTCAGGAGAGGGGACTGGCACTTCCCGGGGGAGCCTGACCTGTGGGAGGTTTCCCCGCTGAACCAGGGGCAAAGAAGCTGGTGCCACATTTTTGCAGCGGCCCCCGACCCCAGAGGCTGAACGCGTGCGTCCCCAGAGGCTTGCCAGGTGTCCCCACCGCTGTCAGAGGCCAGCTTCGAGCCTCGGTCCCCAAGAGACCCCCAGACACTTTGGTGGGAGCACATCCAAGCTGGGGATCTGTAAGGGCAGGATCACCCCAGGAGCAAAGCCCAGAGGTCTCCTTACCCGGGCCATGTTGCCATCTCCCAGCTTCTGCTGCCCCGCAGGTCTCCAGGGAAGCCCTCCTTGCACCTAGAGCTCCTCAAGCAGAAGGAGCTCTGGCACCTGGAGCAGAGGGAGCAGCCGTGGAGCATCAGCGAGTGCTTGGTGAGGATGCCCCCAGGCTGTGCCAGGTCTGTCCATGCTCTCTGGCTCTGGGCTGTGCTCCCCCTGTCATGGTGTGGCCCGAGCCACAGCCTGGAGCTGCATTCTTGGTCCTGTTCTCAACAACTCAACCCCCAAGGGCTCTTTGGGCCCCGCTCCCCTCTCTGCACTGAGCAGGAGGGAGGCACTGGACAGTGCGGTGGCACAGGGAGGTCTGGCAGGAGGAACTGCTCTGGCCAGCTGCAGGATCTGTCCAGCACAAGGCCCATGCCCTTGTGCTCTCCCCAGCTGGCAAAGGACAGGAGCAGGGCTGAGCAGAGCAGAGCCCCAAGGACCTGCAGGACCCTCAGGGTCACTGGTGAGACCCATTCCCTGGGGTCCCTCTTTGGGCAGCCTGGCTCCCATCCCCCCCCAAGCCCAGGGATGCCCCGGGCAGGGTCTCAGCCTCCCCGTGCCCCTCTGCCCTCACAGCTGGGCTTGACAGCCACCTTGCCCAGTGCCATGCCCAGGCTACTGGTGGTCACCGGGGCCAGTCTTGCTGAGGGGCGAGGGCAGGCCTGGGGGAGCTAATAGAGCGCAGGGATGGCCGTGCAACACCTGAGGGACCAGGCTGAGGAGAAGCTAGCTCTGATTTTCAGCAGTGAGTGGGGACTGAGGCCAGAAACCGAGGCCGCGAGGTCTCTGCAGACAAAGGGCCTCATTTGGGCTTTTTTTGGATCCTAGCCCTTCGGCTGCCCCTCGAACCCACCCACTCCTGCCTGGCAGCTCAGGCTGCCTTCATCCTGAGGAGCCCAAGGAAACAGCAAAGACCAGGACACTCCCTGCAAGCACTGAGCCAGCGGCCTGTGGCAAGCAGGGTGGGAGCTTCGGACAAAGTTTCATGGAAACCACAGAATTCTGATTTGGAAGGGACCCAGAAGCTTTGTCTGAGTCCAGACTTTAAGTGAATGGCCTGTACAGAGATCGAAGCCACAACCCTGGCATAATCAGCACCAGGAGACCCTCCTGCAATGTCATGAGTGGCAAAAAGAACCTCCAGATTTTCTGAAGTCCTTCTCGGAAAGGAGATCCAACCCCAGCCCCAGGGCTGGTCAGCAGTTTGTGTCTAAAGGATCGCACAGGTGTGATTGAGCCTCACAGGATTCAGGCTGGCAAACAAACTCTATTTATAGAGATAAGACAAATTATTTATTTTGCAGTCCCAAAAGCCAAACATGCCTTGGGCTGATTCCCCAGAGTCGGCAGCATGGGAGGGGAGATTCTGCCCCTCTGCCCTGCTCAGGTGAGACCCCACCTGCAGAGCTGCTCTCAGCACAGGAAGGACACAGACCTGTTGGATGAGTTTGGGTGGGGTAGGGTGCTTTTTGAGACCTTAATTCGAAACACTGAAATGTTAGAATGTCTGTTCCTACAGGAGTTGCTGTGGGTGACAGTGCAAATACAAGAAACATGCAGAAGATTTCTGGTCCAGACATGCCCTTATATTTCATTTTATACCAATAGCCTCTTTTATGTGGCTGCAAAGATAAGGAGTGTCAGAGTTTGTTCTAAGGGTGTTGCAGGCATTGGAAACAGCAGTTTTCATATTTTGAGGACACAGGGGTGTGTAAAACTGTACATGGTTTTATTAAATGAGTCAGCAAGGTACTAATTATGATTTTAAAGTCTGGCGTCTTGGTTGTAGAGTTATTCACATTCATGAGGAAGCCTTGTGAAAATTGTGCTGTTTCAAGGTTACGAACTTTGATTATTTCACCCTGTCAAGGGATTTCTGATAAAGAGCACTGACATAAGAAAAATATTGTAAGCCACAAAGAAGTTTCAATGCAATTAAGGATAATCCTCCTCCTAAGCCCAGAAGAAAACTTCATTTCTTAGCTGTGTGATACTGCCTTGCAGTATCTTTTCAGTGGAAATTCTGTGTGTGTTTTTTGTGTGTTTTCTGAAGCTTCAGAATAAAGGAGACTTGCTCAGGCTCCTGAGGTTGATAGTTGAAAACTCTTCAATTTTTAAGTGTTGCTTTAGCTGTATGTGTCGAACTGTCCTAAATCTTGCTTGGCAGGGGAAAAAAGTATGCAATTTCAAAACTGTTATAGCAGTGCCTTTTCACAGCCCAGCTATTTGTGGCCCTAAGTTAGGTGGGACTATTGATCCACAGAAAACTACACAAGCATTCAAGTAGCCATTTAAAAAAAATATCTGTGAGAACAAATGTAAAGATTTGCCAAAATTTGAGAAGGAAATTTCAGCGTGTATTTGGTTGTAAGTTTCTAGTTCTGGAAGGAAACATTGTAACCATAAGTATAGGAGAATTTCAGTCCTGCAAGTTAAAAGGATTTTAATTTTTTAATTATTTTAAGTTTTTAAAATTTATTTTTCAACTATGGCTCTATTTAGTTTTGTTATGCTGCTTCTTACTTCTGGAGGGAAGTGGATATTACTGGCAGGCTCTAACCTTTTAAATTATCAGTAACATCAATATAAACATTTTTAAGTGCACAGGTATGTGCAGATCCTCTTGGAAAGAAGGATCTATACTAGAGTGCAAAGCTTTATTGTACAAATCCTGAGTAACTCAGCAAAATTGATCTTACCCTATAATTTTCATTCATGACTACCTTTCACAGAATAAAGTTGCCTATAGAACCACACTTCTTGAAGTTTCCCTACATCCGATACAAATGGTACAAGAGTGCCCTGCAGTTAACTACAGAAAATTGAAAGTTGCTTATTTCCACTTGGCTTCGGTGACTAAACTCATGTTTTGTGTTTGCCTGCCGTATTCAGCTAGCAAGTTTTCTGAAAAATTAGCTCACTGCCCCAGCATGAATTAAGGAATTAAGGTGAGATACACCAAGGACCTACAATACAAAATCTGATCTTTCAGCTTGGGGATCACAATTCCTGCTGTGGGGATGGGAGGAGAAAACTTTACCAGTCCCTCAGCTGCTAAATTAATGAAGCACTGACTAAAGATAGGAATCTTTGTTCTCTAACAAGAATCCTTTTGTTACTTCTTTTTCTTTTTACCTTCAACTACTTTCAAATGAGCCCTACATATATGCTTGTCGTTTCCTACTTCTCTGTTTTATTTCATTGGATAAGGCTCCAAATATAAGACTTTCCATGATCTGTGATTGTCTCATTGTGACTTTTGACCTCAGCTGTCGCAAAAGTGACACTGTTTGCACTAATTTCCCCAAATCAGCCTAATTTTTGCATTGAGTACATTGAGTGCACAAGCACTTCTTGGTCATTACAATGCTTCTTGCTTAAGTTACTGGAAACTACATTCAAAATAATATTACCTTTAGAAATTTCTCTTAAGGAGGATGAGGAGAGAATCACTGTGGTTAAGTCACACCTTCATAAGTTTCAGGTCTTCTGTTAATTTTCTACAGGGCCATCTTTTTTTACTTGCATCATTGTAAAACTATTTTACAATAATACATAAAATTATTTTACACTGATAATTGGCTGCCTTGCACATGAAGAATTTTTGGAATCCTAAAAGCTTAGTTCCTCATGGTTTAAGAGATTTAGGTATTAATTCCAAATGGCATCTCACAAAGGGCCAAATTCCATCCAGGGATAAATGACTGCTCATCCATGCCAACTTTAATGTGATCTGCTCTGCTCAGCAGAGGACAGGAGTTCACAGGAGGCTCTTACTTGATTCTGTACCCATTTAAAAAAGTGAATACTTTATCCTTCTCTTGGGCACTGTTGAAACAGCAAACAGTGTTAAATGCTGCTAAGGATACCTAAAAGGACTTGAGCTAGTATTCTTACTGATAAAAAAAGCATTTTGGAAATAGCAGGCAGAAACCTTATCTCATGAATGGAAGGTGCTCTGCCTTGCAGGAGCCTGTGAGTGGGAAAAATAACTTTTGACAACTAAGCTTTTTAAAGGCTGATGCACTTCCTATATGTTCTTACAAGAAAGTCGTGTAATGCAAACAAAGTAATAGCTAAGACATTGATATGCTGGCTATGAAAGAAAATTCCTATGCTTTCTAGAACTCTGAGAATCTGTTCATCACCTTCCAATTTTCTCAAAGGCTCAACATTTCTCTGCTGGTTCCAAAAGTTTAAAGACATCTGAATAATTATTTCAGGCCTCGTGCCAAAAATTGCTCTAACGTCTTGCAGAAGATGACTTAATTTTGAAAATATACGTGAGATAAGCAGTAGTTGACCTGCAAGATATCCTCTCCAAAGTTCTGGGATAGAGACCTAAAGCAACAAAATCTGTTTCTTTCTTCCCCCACCTTTCCTTTCAGGATGTAGCTAATTTTTCTTGCCTGTGATTTCCCCTAAATGTGCCCTGGCACAATACCACTTCGTGCTGTGTGTACCAATATGGAAGGAAATTATGCTGAAGAAGTATGGTGTGTAGAAACAACCAAGAAAGAATAAGGAAGTAATTTATTTTTTATTCATCCCTCAGGATAAAATTCATTCTACACTCTGAATCAACTGCCAGGTCCAAGTAGAAAAGAACTAGCCTACTAGTGATTTTCAATTTATTGATCAATTGATTTATTTACTTTCAACTTGCAAGTAGTGTGTTTGCGTTCTTTAAGACAGAAAATTAATTATTCCTTCCTCCTCCCCTCATAATTTGCATAATTTCCTGACTGAGCTTTAAAGGTGAAAAATTATAGCTCTAAAGACAAACATCATAAAACCACCTTCAAAAAGTGGCTTGGAAACACAAAGTAGTTTGTGCTACTTATCTTTTGCTAACTTATCTTTTTTTTATTATCATTATTCTTAAAAGTAAGTACTCTTAAAAGTAAGGTCTCTGATAAGCACATTCAAGCAGCAGAAACAACCCCACAGGCAGATCCTTTTGACAAAAAGCTATTTTCATGCCCATCCCACTCTGGGGAATGCTTGGGCAGGAGCAACACTTAGAGGAAGGCAGAGATGACATGCTCTGTTAGCATTTTTAAAAATTCGTTTTGGATATAGCTAAATAAATAGACATAAATAAAATTAACTTTCCTGCCTGTGCCAAGACAAGGATATGGTGGGTGCCTCTGGATTTCAGCGAGCCCCCAGCATCAGTTTAGGGGATGGGGCTTGCTGGTTTTGGCTCCAGGTCCTGCTGATAACACCACCTTAACTTCTCAGACATCAGACTGCTATTTCCTCTATTTACTCTTCCTCTGGGATAGCCTGTCCTCCCAGCACATACCAGATCCAGATTTCCTCCCTGCTGTCTCACATTCCTGGCTCACAGACATTATCCAGCACCTGCGGAGGATTTCCTTCAGGGATGCAAATGCTCCATTTGGTCTCATTCCCACATCTTCAGCTTGAAACATCAGTCAGTGAACCTAACTCATTCCTATTTATCTTTCAATTTCTCTCAGATCTCCTAAATGACCTCTGAAAAATTTCAAACACCCTTAGCCCATAGACCCTTAAAGTTTTTACTTTTTTCCAGTAATGGGGAGAAAAGCCACTCCCAGGCGAAGCTGAGTTCCACCTCCTCGGAGGTGTAACTCTCCCTCTCTCCAAAATACTATACAATAAACAGGGTAGAAAGCATTTCTTTGACAGCTTTGAGCTGATTAGGATAGCCCAGGACTGTGCTTGTGCAAGGAAGAGGAATTATGGACAATCACTGGGCTAAACAATATTTTGGAAGGAGTTGTGGGTGTGCAGAAATTGTCATGCAAAGAGTGAGGAAGTTTCTCACATGATGCTCCTAAAGCCTTCTTCCCCTGCCCTGAGTAGTGGTGAAATATCTGAAGTGAAATTACACCTCCCACCAAGAACCAATCACTGGGTTATGTTTTAATGGAAATGTTTTTTCTATCATTTTTACCCAGTGCAAATCAAAGATTTGTATGGAAATGAAGGCTGTAGCACAGCCTTGTTTCCTGCAGTACAAACAAGTCTGGTCTGCTGTCTGCATTATATGTTTAGGCTTTTGAAAGAGGCTTAATAAATCCCACTGCGTGGTGTTCTCAATTTAGAAGCTAAAAGTTTTACATGTTGAGCTGTTAACATCTACCTACTTAACCTTGAAGTATCAAGGCATGTATATTTATTTTCAGTCATTTTTACGAATTTCTGAACCACCCTGAAAGTGTGCTGGTTTGAAAAAGGCAAGTAATTACATCTTCAGAGAAGAAAATTCTGCTTTTCCTACTTAAAGTCATTTCCTCATAAAAAGAAAATAATCTTTAATGGTTCAAAGCTGCTCCAGGTTCAGGATCAGGGTTCCTACATGGATACCCCATGCCTGACCCCTTGCTTTAAGAATAATTATTTGGACAATGGCCTTAATAAAATGTTTTAACTTTTGGTCAGCTCTAGAATGGGCAGGCAGCTGAACTAGAAGATTTTCATAGGAACTGTTTATTCTATTCTATTCTATTCTATTCTATTCTATTCTATTCTATTCTATTCTATTCTATTCTATTCTATTCTATTCTATTCTATTCTATTCTATTCTATTCTAATTCTAATTCTATTCTAATTCTATTCTAATTCTATTCTATTCTATTCTCTATTCGTGTTTCTATTTCTATTCTGTTTTAATTCTCCATTTTTAAGGGCTTGCTGGAGGAACCTAATGATTTTACTCTTAACAATTGCTTGGGCAGGGATTATGGTTTTGCAGATAGCAGCAGAATGACATGTTAATTACATGAACAACCTCTTCCATGACTGCTTTAATCCCATCTGTTTAACTCCTCATATAACTGCTGAGATGACTCTTAGAATTACTTTGTGGCTTGTCTCACATGCAGACACCCCTCTACTCTCTACAGGGTTGCTGTACAGAGAAAATTGCAGCACGTTTACATCTCCCTCTGTCTTCTCATTTGTGAAGAGAGAAAACACAACTGCAGCAGAGAGGAAGGAAAGGAAAAGAGGAAAGGAGGTGGTGTCCCAAGGGGCCAGGGCCCTTGGCTTGGAATTTATCCCATAAATGCTTCTGGACCTATCCACAGGAAAATCCTGGAGGGCGTCACTACCAGACCTGGCTGCTGAGCAGTGTTCCTGAGAGCCCAGGCAGTCACTCAGGGCAGGCAGAACCCAGGAAAATGTATCTTCAGTTTAGGGAATCCTAAAGCCCCTTCTTTTCCTGCTTGCTTGGCAGCCTGATCTTTTGTCATTCTTTAAATTCATCTGCTCTACACTCTTGTCTAAACTGGGACATCCAAGCCTGCAAAAGTCTTTTGGGAGGTACTGAGGATGTTCTGGCACAGAAATTCATCCTGAATGCCTTTTACTGGGGAATATCTGTGTAGGGCAAGAAATTAGGCAGTGTGCAGAAAACAGCTCAGAAGAATAACATGAAAAATAAAAACCAAATAAAGAAGATAGAAGGCGTTACCTGTTCCTAAAGCGGGTAAATAGACTCAGTATTAGTAGAAACTTCTGTAGAAAAGAAGGTTGTGTCAATCTTCTGTGTCAGAAGCTCTTCAGGGAGCAGCAACAAGGTAAAAGATATATTTTATATAATTTCCTAAGTAAATATAAATGCCTTTTTTTTTTGTTTGTTTAGATTTGAGACTACTTAGGAAAAACAACATTAGGCTGCTACATAGCTCCTTTACATTACACAGACATTTTGATTTTCCATCAAAACCTTGAGTCCTAAATATTTTAGGTTGTCATATTCTTTACCATGAAGAGCATGTCAATATTAAGGCAAATTGGTGGGATTTTAAAATAATTTTTCTTTACAAAGAAGATAGTCCACACAACAGTTTGGTGCAGTTTTGTATGCCATTTAAACATTATATGCTATTCTGTTCCAGTTTGTTTTCTATGAGGAAAAAGTAGTTAATGAGTTTTCCAAATGGAAAAGCAATCACAGTTGCCCAACATCTGGAAATGAGAATGTGTGAGGATATCAGCAACTAAAATTTCCCAGGGCATTTATATTTTTCTTTTGTCTCCACCAGCACTCCTGGTGCTCCAATAAGGAATGGTCTTCCAGGATCTATTTCCCCCATTTCTGCATGTTGAATAAAGACATTTCAGAGGCTGAAAGGGTATCAGTACAAAACTCATGATTGGTAAACAGCAGATATAAAATAATTACTGTAAATAGCTGTACTATCCATTGAGGGAAAAAACCCCAAAACCTAAACACCATAAATCATCAATAGAATGAATGAAAAACTCAGATGCAAACTAATAAAATGTAACTTCTGCAGAAAAATGAGAATACCTTTCAAAGGGGTTATGTCTTAAGAATGCTAATATTCTAAATCACTAGTAAGTTTTCAATTAATAAAATTTCCTATGTGGAGTAAAGTTTTCAAGATAATAAAGTTTTTTTTTTCTGTATGTATTTAATGATACAATTTTTTTTATTTGCTTCTTTTAATAACTGAAAAATAAATCTCTCTGCTCAAGCAAAAGAAACAAGAACCCAAACAACTCAAAAGGTATCCAGAATAGCTAATTTTGTGTAGTCTCTCCTGTTGTAACTTCAGATACACATTCCTCATTTTTTTCAGTATTTAGGTCCAGATGTCTGTGATTCTAGAAATGCATGTGGCTGGGCAATATTAAATGTATCACAACTGAGTGTTCCTGCCACAGCTCTGAAAAAGTGGCATGTATCAGCACTGCAGATGGGAAGAGGAGAAATCTTCAAATATGTAAGAGGTGGTCCCAGAAAACTAGTCATTGTCCCTGCCACATTTCCAAATCCCTTCAGCAAACTATGTTACCACAGCTCTAAGACTGGATAGATATTCCCCAGATCCACTGAAGCCCCACAGTGGTTCAGAAAAAGGCTTGGATCTCTGAGGTGCTGCAGACAGTATGAATTAGGAACAGGACCAGGGCACCAAAGAATGCTGTATTAACTGGAGCCATGAATTCTCCTCTGTACACTGAAATAACAATTCTTTTAAAAAAATACTGCCTCTGACCGACTCGTCTGAGTCACAGGATGATCCTAAGTTAAGGGGATAAATAATGAGCATTGTCATCTAGAAGTTTTATAACTGATAAAACATTAAGTTTAAAAAAAACCCTCAAGAATTGTCTTTATTACTCAGTTTATCCCTGTATTTTCACTTGGAAAAAATAGAAGTAATTCATCTTCTCTGTAACAGAAAACATCATAATTAGTACAATGATGTCCTTTTCCCATCATCTTTATACCTTGAACTGCGTCATTCCACGCTTCCTTGAGAATTTTGGCAAACAGCATTAATAAGCCCAGAGGGCATAAGAATACCTTAATGAGATCATCTACTTGGAAGGGGAAGGAGAACCTGGAAAACTGCAACTACACTTCAAATGATGCCTTCAAGATCCACACTTAAACTGAGTCATTAATAAACTATTTTTTTCCAGTGGTACAAAAAAATCACTGTTGTCCAATTTAAATTTTGGATGCAAGGTAGCAAAAGGTCTTTGGTTATGAATGAGCTTTGTTTTTTCAGATCAAAGAACATTTCCCTCGTTTTTTCACCATCTTTCATGACATACCATGGGTATGACAGAGGTGGCACATTATGCTGCTATTATGGGTTGGACGGTGATGTTTGTACCTGCAGTACTGAGTCTTTATTTTGGGCAAAGATAATGCCTCAACCACACCTGCTCATCAGAGACACTTGAACAGCTCAAACCCCAACTTGTGTGCTTGCACTTTTGTCTGCAGAACACCAGCCACCAAAATCTACACAGACAAAAGACAGGCAGGGCTGCTCCCTGTTGCAAGGATCAACTCAGGACACACTGAAGGTGTTTAAGTAGGAGCTGAGAGAGAAAACCTCTGTCAGAATGCGGCAGCACATAAAAACTGGTGCTGCTTAATGCAACCTGTTTGATACACAACACAAAGGAATTGCTGGTGGAACAGGAGTGAAGTCTTGGCTACCCATCCTGTTGAGCTGGCTTGCTTTTGGAAGGACTCCAGGGAAAATACACAAGATAAGAAAAGATGTCTTAGGCCCTGGAAGGAAACGGAACCATAGAATTTCTGGGACCAGCTACCCCAGCTCCTAACACTACACAGCCCCAGAACCCTGTGCCTGATCAGAGCAAACCCTCTGCCAGGTTTGGGGTTGTTACACGGCCCAGGGGAGCCTGTTCCACTTGCCAACCACCCACCTGGGGAAGAACGATTTCCGATACCCAATCTAAAACTGAAAACCCTGACCCAGCTTCAGGCCAGTCCCTGGGCTCCTGTCACTGATGAAGAGTGAAAAGATCAGTGCCTGCCCCTCCTCTTCCCCTCCTGAGGACTTTGAAGACCCCCGTGGGTCTCCCCTCAATCTCTTCTCTAGCTGAACAGACCAAGTGTTCTCAGCCGCCCCCTCCAGACCCCTTCCCATCCTCACTGTCCTCTCCAATAGCTTGGTGTCTGTATCACCTTTTTGTTAAAGACAACACTTTACACACCATTTCAGTATCCCTTGCCTGGGAAACCAATGTTAGAAATATTAACATTAAAAAAAAATACACAGTGCAAATTACGTAGCAATAAAAAAACTGCTTAAACCAACATTATAATTTGCTGATTCTATTCAGAAAACAGTTATGACATATCCCCAAGCAGTTCCCAAAACCAGGATGAAATGGTACAGTCCCAAAGCAATTAAACAGCACAAAATTCTGTTTCCCCTTACAGGACTTACTGGTTTACTCTGAGCATCACTGGTTAGGAAAATAATTGAAAAAATAAGAAATTTTGTTATTTCAGCATGAGCAACTGCTACCAGCAAAGGCATGGTGCATATCTGATGAGTACCTTTTTAACAATTAGGAGCTCTGACACATGAACAGAAAAAGAGCAGAAAAAGTCAAAACTCAGGTTTAGTAAGGCAGGTAATGGAATGTGCTGTAAAGTGTAAGAAGTGTCTCTTCAAATGTTGCAATCCTTTAAATGCCAGCTCTTGACAGTACTGAATTGTTCAAGCTTATAAACTGATTATGTGTTTTTGAGACACACTTTCCTTCTGAAACTCAAGGACTCAAAGATGACCAAAACTTATGTGCAAGAGTTGGCTGAATAGTGTCTAGTCACAAAAAAAGCCACAACTTATTAGTGACAAAATACTTTAGATACCATACATATCAGTGTTGCACATGTTCTTCAGCTATATCAAAAACAATATTAAACATAAACTTTTTTTTTTCGGCCAAACTACACAACAGTCTCCTGCATCAAGTAAATTTAAAAAAAAAAATATCCCCTGCAAGAGTCAGCACAGAAAATCTCCAGATCTTCTGCAAGCTGCACATTATCTCACTGCACACATGAGGAGAACAGAAACAAGAACTGCAAGGTAAAGGGTTTATATCTGCATGTACAGTCTACAGACCCTCGAAGAGAACACAACTCAGTAAAATATCACTACTCTGAAAGCTTTCAGTTATATTTGTCTTCAAACAAAAAGATCCGTGAAACTTAGGTGTATGTCTAATAATGGAAAATATTTAGACAAAACAGACAGGAAGCTCAAGTCACCACTGGAATACAGAGAATAGAACTACTGCAGAAATCTGAAACATTCATTGCTCAATACTCCTTATTTACAAGGTTGTTATTCAAAGGTCACTGACCACTAAATTAAATTTATTTCACAAATAAATCTGTTTTTACAGGTCTTAATCCTATAAATACTGCTGGTTTTGTCAATACATGGACACATTAAGAATATATGATCTTTTATATCAAGACTAAATTTATACTGTTTTTCTGTTTATCTGTAGTAAAGAGCATTATTCATCTGATGACTCTGTACTTCAGCAAATTAAATGAGAAGTATTTGGTTAAAACCTAGCCTTAACTCCTAACCTAACATGTGAACAAAACACAATTCCTAAGGAACAAGCATGGTGACACAGGGTTGTTATCTAGAAAATAAATCTTAAGAGTTTCTGAGGATTCAGCAAACAAGTAACAGGACAATTGAGTCTTTCATGCTGTTAAATTTAACTAAGAATCACATCTTGTTCTTCATCAAGTATTCCCCATGCCTCAAAAACAAGAAGCCATGGGATTACAAGAAAGGCTCATTTAACTTGTTTTTATAGGGCCACTGTTATCAAGAATATTAGTAACTAAAAGATCTCCAGATCGTGGGCATTATCAATTTCAATAGTATCCTCAGGCTCCATCTTTGCCTCGTGGTGTCCCTCCTGCAGGTCCTCCAGGGAAGCCAGAGCCTCGTTTGTGTCACTGGCAAAAGTCTCACGAGAGGCATCATCATATTCCTGCAGGTTCAGCCCCTTGATGGCCTTTTTCATCTTCTTCCCCAGAACTTGTATCCTCCTCTTCTTGGCAGCTTTTTTGTTTTCATACTCCTTCTGGTTTTCCAGATAGAATATTTCCTTAGAGAAAACAAGTAAGCAACAACAAAAATTTTTTCTGCATATTCGTTTTACAGGTATTTCCTAAAGAAAATATGAAGTAATAAAAGAAACCCCAGCATTAGAGATACTGGTCAATATTTAACTAAGCTACTTGTTATTGAGAGCAGAACTATGAGAAAAAACTTGCTCTTAAGGAAGAGGAGTAGAACAGAAAACTGCTTTTGTAATAGGGTAAAGTGATCAATCTTGCAACTTTTTTCTGACCACTCTAAGCTGAGAAAGGATGTTGGGGTTTTATTTTCCTAGTTTTTTTTTTTTCCTTCAAACTAACAATTAAAATATTGACACAAAATTGACTTTTTTCTCAATTCCCTGTACCAGACCCTAGAAGGGTTTACAGAGCGACCTGTTGCCATCAACAAGCAAAATAAAAGACTTTTTACAAACAAAAACTCTATTAAAGTTGTATATGCCACCAAAAAAAAAAAAAAGAGTTAGTATTTCCTTTACTCAGTTAAAACATCTCAGAGAAATAATGTTTACAAGCTTACAAAATGGATTTAGACAGCACCACAGATGAGCCCAATGAACAATTCAGATTAGGTTCAGATCATCAACTGATCTAATGAGAAATTCTGCCTGGTGCACAGCTGGAGCTATACAGGACAGAAACAGTCTCTTGGGAGACCTGCATTCAATCCATCCACAACAACACAGAGCTCCAAGGGGAGAAACACAACGTGGATAACTTTAGTGTAATGAATATAAATATACAAATCATGAGGAGCAACACACAAAAGTGAATTCTCTGTGCTTAGAATCAATGGTAATTCAAAAATTTTGGGTAGGTTTTTTATTTTGTGGCTATATTTTGAATGTGAAAGCCTGGTTTCAATGGAATACAGAGTTAAATTTGATAGAAGTTAGAGAATTTCAGTTGAGACATTTCTAATAGGAAGAAAAAAAACCCCAAACCAGAATGTTCACTTGGAGTTCTGATGTTTTTACCTTGATTTGTTCTTCTTTGATGCTTGGTGTGTTCTTCAGCAGGTTTAAATAAACGCCCCCAGGTGTTCTTCTCCTGGTGCCATTCTAAACAGGGAGAGAGGAAATTTGGAATAGCAAGATTAATGTTAAGTGTTGACAAAAAAATAGTCTCTAAGGCAACACTCAAGTTTTCATGCAGAATAAAGCAAATTTAAGTTCTGGTGTGTCAAATATCACATGAAAATAACCCTGGCTATGTCTCATTTGTGACCGAATTAGTCATACGAAGGTCAACAACCAGCCTGCTAAATCTGGACAGGAAAATTATGAACTTACAAAAGAGAATTCCCTTAGAACATAATGCTAAATTGTTAAAACTACAATAAACCTGATTTTGGTAGTGGAGAAACAAAAAACAATATTCCAACTACTCTCACAGCTATCTGAAACAAGTTATGCAGTAGGTTAAATACTCAGTGCATTCCTAACACATAAGCCCAGTAAAATATCTAAAATTATTTTTAAAAAATTGTGTTGATCTCAGGGTTTTGATGTGGGGAGGTGGTGGTGGTTTATTTATTTGGGTGGATTTTTTACATTGTGTCCCCCTAATTGTTTTTTCCCTCCTCTCTCCTTCCAAGTGATGGAACTTAAAAACAGTAATCAGGTGAAAGTATTTCCTAGTGTTTCTTGCACTGAGGCTCATTATTTAATAAGAACAAAAACACATCAAGAAATTGATAACTTAACCATGGAGAACAGGGGTTTTTACCACAATTTGTAAAAGAAATCAGCTTTTTCTTTGCTAATACGCAAGCTCCCTAATAAAGCCAACAGTTTTTCTTTTGGGAGTTACTCTGCAAATGGGATATTGGAAATGCTGGTTTTTATTCAAGCCTGAGAATCCTCAGGTCTGAGGGAAAGATTCCAAGGAGAGCCACAGTAACAGACACAACATTATCCCTGGAAATCAGACACAAGAACCTGAGTAATTTCCAGGTTCATTCACCTTATTGTTTGCTTAAATCCTGCTGGAAGGTTACAGGAGTGTTATTAGGGGAGTCTCATGGCAAGGGAAGGCCATAAAACTCCAGGAGGACAAATCCAGCACGACAGACTTGCAACAGAACTGTGTGAATGTTCCACAAGTAAAAAGCTGTGTTGCCCTCCCTGTCCCTGGCAAAGCCACAGGATGATGACATTTTCCTTACCACGATGAACAGTCCACCATTCTGCTCCACTTCAGCTGTTTCCATCAGCAGCTCGATGGCTTTTCTCTTCCCAATTATTTTCACTACCCGAGCAATTAAGTCTTTCTTTGGCTCACAAAGTCTGACCAGAGGGGAAGAAAAAAAAAAGGGCACATTTATTGTCAAGATAATTCCTTGAGTATGACTTGACTGTGGAACTTCCACAATGAATAATTCATTTTGTGCTGAAGAGTCTATGTGTTCAAATGTGTTTAAATGGTTTACTGAGTCAGATTTCAAAATACTGAGATTCTGAAGGATGTTTTTTCCCTGATGCAGGCATTTTAAAAACTTGTTTCAATGAAAATGCCTTGAGTGGTTATTTTTCTTCTATTGATGTGTGAAATATCAAACCAAATATGAAACTGCAGAGACTTGCATAAACCTCTGAAATAGAAGTATAAAAGCTTCTTATTAATTTAACAGTTCAAATTAACTTTTTATAGTTAAATCAGCAACTGGAGAAAACAGGAAGTGTAAAAGTTCCCCTGTATCATGTGTCATTTTAGACAAACCTACATAACAAAGAAGAAATCAGTTCATTGATTGATCTGTGATAATCTATAAAAAGCAAACAAAACAACAACAAAAAAATAAACTATAACCAGAACCCTACCAATACAGCTCAGTGCCACCACTACTACATTTAGAAAAAATTAGAAAAAAAGAGGCTTCTGCCCTATTTCAATGAAGCTCTATACAACAAAAAGGAGTTTATTGCAAGAAATATTCTCAAAGTCTTCAAATTAATAAATGAGGAACTACCCAGAACTATTAACACCATTAATAACTAATTGCTGTAGTATTTCCAGATTCTGAAGTAACATCACGTGTATAAAAACAGCTGTGGCAAATTATCCCAAGTTTTATTTAAACATCACGCTAACTGTCAGCAAATCTTTTAAGTCTTGTTCCCTATTTAACAGAATTTTCTTACCTTGCACCACTGAAAGAGTGTGGCAGTTTGACTCCATCCAAAACACTGCACTGTCCAAGTTATCTACAGTTTCAAAGGTTTAGAACTTCCCACAGATTTTTGTGGTGACCACAGCATGGGTGCATTGGTATCAAACTCCAAACAACCATGGGGCATTTCCCAAAAAAAAGCCACTACTAAATCTATATATTGAGCAGTATTTTTCCTTGCCACTGTTCTTAACAAATCGTCCTGGTGGGTATTCCAATAAAAATATAAAAATTCTAAGAAAGAGGCAGTATTAATTGGATATTTCTACAAGATCACTAGCCACAGTGATGCATTTTTATCCCAGAATTTTGGAAGCACTTTTTGTGACACCTTATTTAGCAGCTGGGGAGTGTTTCCCCTGCCTCTTCTTTCCATCAACCACCAGTACTTAGTGAAGAGACAATACACCATTATGAAACTCACCGATAAGCAATTTCATCTGCCACTTTTTCCTCTGAATCTTCCTCTGTTATCTCATACCTTCCCTTGTATTTCATCTCTTGCCTTTCTCCCAGTCTGTCTCTCACAGGCCGCTTCCGTTTGAGGAAGCCCTGCCCGTTTTCCTCCTCTGCTGGACATGTCTTCTTGTCATCATGCATGTACTCATCCAGCTCCTTATCCAAAGTCTCTGCCTCCTTCTGCTGGGCTTCCTTCATCAGCTTTTTAGCCAGCAGGTAGTTGTAAGTCTCAGACTGCCTGCTCCTGTCAATGGAACCGTCCATGCCCAGAATCCCGAGCTCGGTGGCCACTGCGTCCTGGTTCTGCTCCTGGAGCACCGCGCCCCAGATGTTGTTGACCTTCTTGCCACGCAGAGCAGTCTGTTTTTGGTGGCTCTGGCTGAGCTGGAAGGGCTCGGGTTTGGCAGGGGAGAAGTTGAAGCATTTCTGCCTCTTCCGCTTCCACAGGCAGCCGTCATCATCTGAATCGGAGCCGCTCTCCTCGCTGGAGTCCACGCTCTTGGTAGTCCTGTAGGGAACGCTGGGGGCACAGGATGAGAGGCTGCTCTGGAAGGGCCTGCAAGAATCACTGCCAGCCTGCGGCTTCTGGAAATAAAAAGTGAATTAAAACCTGTAATTTAATTATTCATGAAAGTCAGAATAACGATCAAGTCGTTAATTAGCTAAAATACACCATTCTGACCCATGTGGCTGTGCTGTCCTCCATGATCATCTCTTGGGCCACAGCACAGGAGCATCCCTTGAAACTCCTGTATTCTGAGTGCATGAACAGGAAATGGAGTATGGCTGACACACGCTTTTCTCCTTAAGTGAAACTCTGCTGAATGAAAATTATTGTAAGATTGGAAAAGTGGTGAATATTCTCAAACTAGACAAGGACACAGGATGCACAGCACCTCTAAGAAGAGTAATGTTCCAAAACAGCTCAGCAACCTACCAGAGGTTTATCTAACAGCAGGGAAGTTAATAATCTCTCTGGAGTTTCAAGTGAGAAGACCAAACGACTAAAAGTAAACCCCAAAACCAAACACACAAAACTGGGATGCTACTCAAACTAAGTGTTCTGTGGTCCTGGCTCAGTCAGAACAGCACAAGATCAACGTGAGGACATCAGCACCTTTACAGAATTAACCATTTTTCCTCCTTTAAACCAACAAGACACCATGGCTTATTAATTAGAGCAAACACCCTCCACCAAAACATCATTCCACTGATATACAAATACTCAAGAAATACTCATAATTCCAGTTATTCCCTTACTTATTTCTTATCATAAAGTAAATATGCTGTCCCATGATTTCTCAAAGTAAGATCTCTTCCTTCACTTTCAGGTGAAATGAAAATTCTTTTTTTAGCCTTACTGCTTGCTTACTACACAGGTGCTATTTCTTCTTTCTCCAAATAGCAAACAGAAAAAAGAAGTATTCAACTTAGCACATTATGAAATACATTTAACTTCAAGTCTAGTCCAAAAACCCCAAAACCAGCTTAAATAAAAAAGACTGAACACTTCTGTAAAAAACTTATTTTGTGCTTCATTTCTCAGAACCATGTCACAAAGATCAAATCTATGAGAAAATAAAATTCTCTACACATACAATGTCACACATTGACCTCAGTCTGAAATATTTTCCTGTGCAACACTGTGAATACCTCATACTCTCAGTACAAAGTCCTCACCGAATAAATTCCTCATATCCTTCGGGAATCACAGACTGGTCCGGGTTCTGAGTGACTTTAAAGCCCATCCAGTGCCACCCCTGCCATGGACAGGGACACCTCCCACTGTCCCAAGCTGCTCCAAGCCCCAGGGTCCAGCCTGGCCTGTGACACTGCCAGGGATCCAGGGGCAGCCACAGCTTCTCTGGGCACCCTGTGCCAGGGCCTGCCCACCCTCCCAGGGAACAATTCCTGCCCAATATCCCATCCAGCCCTGCCCTCTGGCACTGGGAGCCATTCCCTGTGTCCTGTCCCTGCAGCCCTTGGCAATTGTCTCTCTCCATCTTTCCTGCAGCTCCTTCAGGCCCTGCAAGGCCCCACTGAGGTCATCCCAAAGCTTCTCCTGTCCAGGTGAACAATCCCAATTCTGCCAGCCTTTCCTCCCAGCAGAGCTGCTCCATCCATCCCTCTGCTCATCCTGGAGCCTCCTCTGGCCTGGCTGCGGCAGCTCCAGGTCCTCCCTGAGCTGAGGACTTCGTGCTGGTGGCGGGGGGGACATGACGGAACATGGGAGACACGGGGCCAGCGGTGGCATCTCTATTCGAACTCGGAGAGACGCGGGCGAGCCGCGGGGCCCCGGGGCTGGCAGGGCTCGGGGCTTTCTAGCGTGGCCACCCAGCGGCTCGCCCCCACTGTGGCCACTGTCCCTGTTGTCGCTACTGTCCCCATTGTGGCCACTGTCCCCAT
>JAHLSL010013746.1:217968-229229 GCA_025920805.1 Petroica traversi | reverse complement strand
TCCCCTGCCCGGGGCACGGCGGTCGATCCACTACACACGTTCCGCTCGCCGCATCCCACACGCCGCAAGGGTTGTCGGGGCGGGAGAGCACGTCCGTCCGGGGCGGGCGTGATGGAGGCCCGCCCGGTCGCGGCTCCTCCTCCCCGGCTCTGCCATCGTCTGAGTGTCTCGGTGGAGGGAAACGGATGTTGTGGATCTACCAGCGTGCCCCAGGCGGCTGATGGACCCTGGGATGCTCGGCACAAGCGTTGCGGGGTGTGGGATGCGGCGAGCTTGCCTTGAGCCGGGTGTTCCTTGGGGTGAAGTCTCGATTTGCGTTCAAGCCTGGTCAGCAAGAAGGGAGGTTTATTCTCGTCAGTGGCACAGGCAGCAGATGCATCCCGTAGTCAGGGGTATCCTGGAGCTAACGAGCTTTAAGGGTGTAAATAAGGGTGTGGAGAAGACACGGCTATGAAGGAATCCATTGATGCATATAAATATCTCCTAGGCAGTTCCTAAGGGGATGGTGCCAAACTCTGTTCAGTGGTGCCCGGTGACAGGATGAGGAGCAGTGATCATAAACTAAAACACAAGTTCCACCTCAACACGAGGAAGGATTTCTTTCTATGTAGGGGCAGAGCCCTTGAACAGCTGCCCAGGAAGGATGTAGAGCATCTCCCTCTGGAAACATCCCAAACCCAACTGGTTGGACTGGGTGAGCTCCAGAGATCCCTTCCAACCCCCAACCATCCTGTGGTTCTGTAGAACAGAGAGCTCTTAGCATCCCGTACTCAAGGGCATCTGGTAGCTAACAAGCTTTAAGCTGATGCTATTATTGTATGGTAATACCAGTGCTGAGGTATTATTAATTACTGATTGAGATGAAAAAATCAAATCCAAGCAGATACCTCATAATTCTTCAGCACATATCAGCTGCTATATAGGTACATTTTAACAAAAATAAAACAGCACAGAGGATAAATCACTTCTATTGGAAACATCTTGACTCCAGGAAAACAAACATAACTGTGATTTTCCTCAGAAGAGATACATCACAGCTAGGTATTTAAGGTCTTGGTGATATGGGCCTGAACACCCAATAAATTTAAGAGATGCAGTTTTTCGCTCCCACCATTAACAGCCCCATTCATGGAAACTGTTATTCCTTTATGCAGTTTAGGCCGTCTTACCTGAGGACTGCAAACTATCAGTGCTCATTCAAAATCCCTGTTGTGGTCTAATGGGATTTTCAGTGCTTGGACGCTTAGCTGCAATGAAAATCACTGGAAGCTAGTTCTCATTATCAATTAGCCATCCTCATTGTCAGTTATCCTGTTATCCAGTCAGGCCTTTGAAAACCCTGCCTGGCATTTTTTTTTGTACCTTTGGATGGCTACTTTCATTAAAAATTTCACTCCTGGACTTAAATTTCCTGTTGTATTCACTTGGAAGAAGAAAGGGCACAAAGCTGACAGCAAAGCTCCTTCCCTGTTTGGTCCCTCAGGACACTACTGTTGGAGTGCTTTGGAATTATTTAAAAAATCCAGTGAAAATGAGATAAATTATCGTGTGTTTCTCTCTGTGCTGTTCTCACCTCATTTCCCATTGCATTTAATGATACATAGCACTAGTCACATCCTCTTCTGTAAAAAAAAAGACAAACAAAAACCCCGTTTTTCATCATATTTACAATTGAATTGTATCTGTTGGATTTCACTGGGTTACTGGGAGCTCCTGGATGAAGTCAAGTGAACTGTGGAAGAAGGGGAAATTTCACACTCCAATAACTCACATGACGAAGTTCTCTATGTCAGCATAACCTATACATGGCATGGAGTGAAAATCACAAGAAAACCACCACAACTTTCAGTTTAGCTTCAGAAGAATCATTCATTTCATGAAATACCCACAAGTGGGCCAAATAAGATAAATCAGATAACAGTACAATTTACAAAAAAAACAAAAACAAAAACAAAAACAAAACCCAAATGAACCAAAAAACCCCCCAAAAACAAAAAAACAAAACAACAAAAACACCAAAAAACAACACCAACACCAAAAAAAAGAGAAACCAAAAAAAGAAAATTAAAAAAACCCCAGTTGATTCACAACCCCATATCTGTATTTCCTAAATTAATATTCTTTATTGAGATATGTCTTCCCATCTCCATCTTTAATGCAGACTCAGCTGCAGAGGACATTTTGTTTTCCCAGTTCAGGCATGGTAGGGATGGTAGGCAACACCCTGGCAAAGAACATAGAAGTTCTTAATTAAGCACTAATTTCAGTCACAGTCTTCTTCATGTCTTTTTTTTTCATACCTTCAGTTTTTCCCCTTAGTGAAACCAACTGAGCTGACAGAGAAGGCTTAAACACCACCCTTTAATCGAGCTTATCACCTTCAAAATATCACCTCTAAGTAGGCTCAAAAATCATATAGTCAAGAGGAACAGAGAACAATCCTGGTTTATGCCAACCTGCAACTGCTCTCTGTTGTTATTGTTGTTATTTGAGTCTCATTCACTGTAGGACCAGATAAGGCTCGGAAGTTCCATATCCGATTGTAGAAGGTTTATTCTGAGAAGACAGAGTCCTACCGAGTTTGTAGCCCGTGCATTTCATGTCTGTGTAAATGAAATGTGCAATATTTTTAAAACCAGGTTGAATAAATCATGGAAAATTACTCCCTGTTCCAGTGGATGGTTCCATACTTTTTGCAGCTGTAAGTGGCTTTGATAAGGATTCCTCGTGACAATCCCTGTTTACCACTTACTGGCTGCACAGATAGGGTGCACAAATTTCAGAGAATGTCACCTAATTAGCTGATTTGTTTGTGAAATATGTTCTGTTTTTCCTGCCCTAATGAGCAAGTGAGACAGATGGAGAATATTTATTTCAAGACGTATGTTTAATTAAAGCGACTGAGGTCGTCATGGCTTCTTCACCTCAGCTCAAACTGAATTCACAATAGGAAAGACTCTTAACTCCTCCAGGATTCTTCTATTTTTTTTTTTTTTCTGAAAGAATTCAACTGGGCGTGATAAGACTAAACAATCTGTTCAGCAGCACAGCACGTCCCACCCCAACAGGATGTTCCCTTGGAAAGGGCATTTTTCAGGAACACTTCTGCTCCTTGGGATGGAGCCTTGCCTTGCAGAGGGGTGCAATAACCTGATGCTTTTCATCTGTGCTTCCCCTGAGTGAAAGATGGGTTTAGTTTACCTGAAAAAAATGCAGAAACTTCTCAGATAATCACAGTTATCTTGTCATAAGTGTTCATCCTCCCACTCTGATTCCAGCAAATACCTGTTTTTAAAAGCTTTGAATTCCTGAGATGTAGGCGGCGTGCCAGGGTGTTACATCCTCAATGCGGCTTTGAAACAGAACAGCAAAAACATTCTCAGTGCTTTCTTTTCAACAGGATTTGTTCAATTAAGTATTTCTTGGTTTTTTCAGCTAATCAAAACACGTAAAAAAAAAAAAAAGATAAATACACAAACATGCAAATACCGGTAATAAATACCTGCATTAAGAAAAGACTTCTGCAATACCAATTAGTGAAAACTAAACCCTTCTAATGCATTTGTAATATACAACCATGAAATCCCACTGCAAATTAAATCCTTTAAAAGGGGCATAAACTGAATGAGATGAAAATGCACAAAAACACAAGAAGTGCATGTGAAGCCATCTCTTAGGTCTTCATAAGGAGAGTTTTCAGGTTTTTGGCTGCAGAGGTGTTTGAATGTGGAGATGCGGAGTGGCTTTTTGGTGTGTGGATTTTTTATTTTCTTTTGGGTTTTTTGGGGTTTGAGTTTTTTTGTTTTGTTGTTTTGGGTTTTTTTTTTTGTTTTGGTTGGGTTTTTTGGGTTTTGGGTTTCTTTCGGTTTTCTTTGGTCTGGGTTTTTTTTGTATTTTGTTGTTGTTTGTGTTTTTTTGTTTGTTTGGAGGTTTTAATATTCTTTTTAAAAATGATTTCTGACTATCCTACTCTGTTAAAATTAATTGGCAGCAAATTTAATTAGTTCTGCCAAGTCAAGTCTGTTTTGCCTGTAAGGGCAGTTGATAAGTAATCTGTCTGTCTCCATCTTATTTTAGTTGTATTTTCTTCACCCTTCCTTCCTGTGGAAGTGATAGAGCACTTGGGGGCCAGCAAAGGTGAATGCACCACATAAATCATTCTCAGTCCTGATCTCACTTAGAACTCTTATCTAATCGGCAATTGGCAGCTTTTCTATTCGCATTCAATATTTCTCTTCAAACGTACTCTCACAAGTATGTATTTGGTTTCAGTAAAGAAGTTAGTAAAGGTTAATTGCTATCTGATAAAAATATGTGTGCAAGAAGGCAAAATGAGCCTGGTCACTCTGTCTGCACAAGCATTAATATATTATAGTCATTGTGGCATGTTAGAGAAATTGATTAAATCTTTTCACTTGGAAATAGATAGACAATTATTAACTCATTAAACAGAACTTGTAACAATTCTCTCCAAGGCTGAGTCATTTGTCAACAGTCATTTGTCATTTGTCAACAGATACGCCACATTTAGATGAAAGAGATCCAACTGGAAACAAATTATAAATTGCCAAAATATTTAATTTTTTTCCAGTGCATTCCAGTAACTGTAAAATAATTCAGTGAACCTGAAAATTTTGGAGGTTTTTGTTCTGCTTTGTGTCAATTGCTCCTAAAGTAGATGACGACTTGGACTTCTTGTGCTTCACATTTAGGAGTATTTCAGACTGTCCAAGTCACAAAGTCTGATCTACGTCAGATTGGGTTGTAACATTCAGGAGTGTAACCGAGCTGCTCCATGGGTTTTCAGTTGTGAAAATGTGTTGTCGTACTTTTATTTGGTCTTATCCAGTCATTCCATGGTGAGATGAGTCGCTGAGAAGAACCTGTGGTTGATTTCTGTCTCCCTCTAGAACAGAAAGATGAACAATTTCATGAGGGTAAAATATTACATCCTTGAAAATAAAATATTATCTCCATTATTTTCTATTTTAGTGCCATTACAGAATGAATGGACATGTTTAAATTTTGTCAGTGTAATGTATTTTTGTGAAAAGAAATTGTCTGCTGAAATTTTGTCCCTGAGAAATAATAATTCCACAGCTCATATTACAGTGCATGTATAAAGAACAGCATCTCACTACTGTAGATTGTAAGATCTTGAAGTAAGAATTTTAGGGACAGTGAGAAGTTTGTAGACTTCTGTTGTCTTTCAACTTTTTTTTTGTTTGTTTGGGGGTTTTGGGTTGTTTTTCTGTTTTGTTTTGTTTTTTTAATTTTATATTTCCCCCCGAGAATATATTCTCAGTGAAGGGAGGGGAAAAAAGGAAGTTTTTATTGGTTTTACAGATATACATCTTACTTTATACTGGAATACTTCTTTAGATAACAATGATGATAATGAATAATAATAAAAATAATGATGAAAATAGAAATGATGATGATGATGATGATGATGATGATGATGATGATGATAATAATAATAATAATAATAATAATAATAATAATAATAATATAGGACTACAGATTTTTTTTCTATTAAATTGAGTTGAATTCTAAGTATAAAATATTGACCCAAACAGAAGTTTTTTTTCTCCATCCTAGCCATGGACAATCAAATCTACTTTATGGTACATTCACTAACAAAACCAGCCTGGCTGGCCAGAGGTATTGAGAAGCGAAAGTTTTTCTATCTCTGTTAAACCATTATTTCCACTACTGGGATCTCCAAGCAGACTCTTTTTGGTAAGCTTGCAGGGGTTAATTGTGCACTCATTTCTGATCTGATGTAAAAGGAAAAAACAGCAAAAGGTGATTTTGCAATGCATACAAACAAAGAAATAAAAAAGTTACTGTCTGTTAGGCTGTTTTTTTTCCTCCACCTGTTTTCATCCTGGCCTGAGATGAGTTAAAAGGCAAAGACCTTTTGAGGAAATCACACCTGCAGTTGTTGTTCAGCCCTTCTCCGCTGATCTCCCTGGCGCCTTGGGGTGAAGTGCTGTTCCTGTGCAAGGCCTGCTGTACAGAATTTCGTGGTCCAGGGCTGAAAAAGGGGAAAAAAAATGCAGCTTTCTTCATGTCAGAGCCTTGGATCTCTCAAGCATTAAGTGTGCGCACATGAGCAGATGTTGTGTAGGGCTGGCCTTGCAATGAGAGCATTGAGAGCTCTGATAAATGAGCTGCCACTTCTACAGGCACAGCAGCATAATTTCCTCAACTTTATGAGTGAGAAATAAGAATATTTCAGTGCCAAGGAGGGTAATGTCCTTACATAAACCGTAGAGACCTCCAGAGTTTGATTATCAGAATATAAATATTTCTATTCGGTTATTGGAGAGAAGGCAAGACTGCGCTATTCCCTTTAATTTATTAATCTCTTTGTAAGTTTTTGTTACTTCTGTCAGAGACAAGACAGAGGAGGCAACTGAGGGAGAAGTCTGAAACAAAGAGTTTTAAATCCAACAGCAAAAATTGTTAGATGAACATTCCTAATAACAATTTTTAGTCAAAATTGGGAATGTGTCGGAAATTTATTTGCTGTAGATATTTTCAAAAACCCAACCCAAAAATGCCCAATTTTCAGGCATTTATTTACACTATAACATCCAAGATTTTTTAAATGGACATTACCAAAAGCCTGCCCAATGTATTGCATCATGGTATAGGTGTTTTGTTCCTTTTAATTACTGCCAGAACATTCCATCTATCTTTGTTTAAGGGATACCCCAAGTTTTATCCAGGTAAACAGTGCTTTATTAAATTTGTAGTCCTGCTTAGACCATTACCATTAAGTTTCCTGGGGTGTACAAACCCCTGCAGTGGCTCCCTTACTGCACCTGCAATGTATTAATCAGATTTTCTGGGATGCATAAGCCTTTCACTCCTTAGCTTTCTCAAGATACCTTTCTTGTCCTATGACATCTAATTCATCTCTATTTCTATGATAACCATTTAACCATTCATTACTGAATTTTGTTCAAATATTAATTAAGCTCTCTAAGGGGTGTGGGTCCTTGGAGTTCCTTTCTGCAGGTGCAGTGATTTAATTTCTCAGGGTTTTCTGCTGACACTCAGCCAACACAGGGCTAAATCAAAACCAGCTAAAATCACAGTCAAACACTTCTTAACTAATTAAATACAAAAATTAAAAAATTCACCAAATTCCTGGCTAACTAAGATGAGACTTGCTGTCCAGCCAGGTTCATTTTTGCACTTCCACCATCTCTATTTTACACACTAACTGAGCAGTCAAATTCCTATGCCTATCTAATATGTTTATGCAGCTTGAAAATAAAGACACAACCTGCTCATAAGGTTTGAGTATCTGCAAAGAGAAAAAACTTTTAATCTCAAATTCCCTAAATAAATGAATTTGTTTACCATTTTCTAGCTTGTTTGTGTTTGCTTCAGGACAAAGAATAAAGATGAGTGGGAGGACGTACATTATGGCACTGGTCTAAGAGAGTGAAATGCATAGTTCAGGTCTGGATAAGACAAGAATGGACAGTGAGTAGTAAGTTCCCCATGTATTTCCCTTACCTAAAACACAAAAGGATTTGTAGGAGATGTTTATGAAAATTCTTCAACCAAAATTGTTTATGGCAACGGACCTGGAGTTATGCAAGTTGTACCTGAAAAAAATACAGCAGTGCCATCCACATTTTCGAAATAAGTTCCCCATATTCATACAGCAAATCCCCAAGCTCCAAGCTAAGTGCAAAACTCTATATTCAAGTATCTCCTTATAGCAATGGGTGTGTCAGACAGGTGATTTAGTTTTAAATTTTAAACTTTCAGCCTAACCATGGCAAAGCAAATTACTGCAAAATCCATGCCTACTGATTCCCATTACTTTCCAACTTTGCGAGTGAAATCCACCATTTCAGCTCCCTTTCAGGATACAAGCCGTATGTAGTTCCCAGATTTTCTTGCTAAGCAGAGTTTCTGTGATCTCCTTGTATGCCCAAACCTGCTTGGTTTGAGAGCAGCCTTTAGCCCAGGGGCTTCAGCAGGGGTTTTTACCTAGTCATCCCATACAGAAAGGCGGAACAGACACATCCTGTGTTCTCTGGAATGTCTGGATGTGCAACAGAACTTTAAAAGGATTTGTTTCTTTTGAGAAATTCAGACATTTTATCTCACTGGGAAGTTCTCTGTGTGCATGTATGGTGTGATGGGTGAACTGAAATCAAGTAACAAATACTTTGTGGCATAAACACACAGCTTTTAGCTACACAGATATATCTCTTCTATTCATAAACAATGTAATAAAAAGATACCAATTCATGAATAGAATGTATTTTATAGAAGGGTTTTAGTCTGTTTTTTTGTTTGTTTGCTATTTCCAGTTTTCACACGAATGCCACAATCTGAAGTTATTACCCATTTGAAAGGAATTCCAATAAAAATGCACTTTTGTTTGTACTTCTCTTCCTTGCAGCAAAGATTTGGGCCTAAATATCACTCACAGCCAAGTTTCATCAGTTTTAGATTAGAATAGCAGGCCTGAAGTTTAGCAATAATAAACACACAAAGTTCCCAGTAGCGAGTGAACAAATAATGTAAACAGAAATGCCAAGCTGGTGCTCATTTTCTCAACACAATGAATGGCTGGCAAAATAAGACTCCCACTTTTGCATTTTTCAAAACAATTTTCAAATCTTTAGAGATAAGCTATAAACCTAAAGTACTTTTGGACTGTAAATAATATCACTCCTGTTACCAACAGGACTGCTCACAAAGCTGAAGTTTGGATGCCTTTCTGGCACTCTTCAAGCTTCTTACACTGATTTTTTTTTAAGTATAGGAGATACCAGTCACACTTTTCATATAATTTGGTAGCTTCTCTGCCTTGGCTCAGCATATGAGGAGAAAAAATCCACTACTCTGAATAAAGCACAAGTATTTTCAAGCTAGACAGTAAATTTCGGTTCCAGTGTCTGCCTGGGGACAGTCTTTATTACTCAGTCACCAGTTTTCACTACAAGAGACCCAGACAGCCCCTACAGACTCCCAAAGCATTATCAGAAATACTGGCTGGAGGCACAGTAACTTTTTCCAAAACTCTCCTCTCTGTTTTTTAGGTCATCTGCTTCCAGCATGAGCACATGCACCAGCCTGAATTATCACCTACTCCTGGCCTATAGAGACTCAAGAGATCTAACACAGAAAAAAGCAACTTATCCTCAAATAAGAGTGTTAGACCCTTATCTCACAAAGCTTTCTTCCCTGTTCTCTAGTTAATATAATTTACAGCACCCAGAAGACCCAATCCACCCAAAATGCTTTACAAAAGACAGGATAGGGATAAAAAAGAAAAAGAAAAAAGTGTAGCTTTTATGATGGATAACTTGGAGTCCAGTTACACCAGAGAGCATAATGGCCAGGTTTTTTTATTTCACAACTGCATGGAAAACTGGCAGCCTGCCAGAAGTGGTTCAGGAAAACCTTGGTCTGGAGAGGTGGAAATGCAAAGCCTGCTCTCTGCTGAGGGCGGTGTGGCATTACCTGCAGCTGAACAAGCACACATTTGTCACGTAGCAGGGAGGCCTCTCTCAAGGAAAAGCTCCAAATCTGTGCATAATATATTAAAAAAGTCTGTCTTGAAAAGGGCTTGGCAAAGAAAGATGTTCCCAGGCTCAAGGCAGCATTTTGGGTTCTGTACCTAAGTAATTTACAATGGAGAGTTAGAAACCCAGAAGGAGCTTAGCCAAACTTGAATTTCTTCAGAGAAATGCATTTCCACCACTGTAACTCCCTGCAGGGTTCAGGAGGTGCTTTCAGAGGTCACAGCTGCACACATTATTCCCATAAACTCCGGTCTGTGAGTCAAGAATGTCTGACATGGTTTTTACAGTCTTGATCTGTTTCCTTCATCTGATGCTGTTCAAATAAGGATGCATTTCCCCAACAGAATTTTCATTCCCCCACTCTCCTCTCCTTCGTCAAAGAGATTTTTGTGGCCTCAGCTAATACACAAGTTTAGGAGTAAAAGGAACAAAAAACCATCCTGAACACAAAACAGAGGCAGTGAAGACTGGATTTAATATTGCCAACCCAGGACAAATATTTAATTTAAAACCCTGAAGTAGTTTTACAGATTGAGACAACATTCCTCAGTAAAGGTAACATCCCTTAACATGGCTTATGATGTATATTAATTGGCTCTGTACAGCAGTGTAAGGTAATTATGAGCATTAATTGTTTCTTGTGACCCATTTGACCAGTTTCATAGAGGCTGTATCTTGGCCAGGGCTGCATTGACTCACTTATTTAGAAATTGGACTAAATTGAACACTGGCCATTCTGCTGGCCTTCAAGCCTCCCTCCCTTCAGCCTCCCTTGCACAGGGGAAAATATGAGATTTTTTCAGAGCACTGCCAGAGTTTAAAGTGGAAACTGAAAAGAGGGAAATCATATGTAAGGAAACTTTGCTCACACTATATAATATAAATTCTAGCTTGATTTCTGTATTTTCCTTAGAGATCACTTGGGGACGAAGTACAAAGCTGTGTGTGTTCAGCAAACTTGAGGCTAAAAAGACAGATAGTTTTGGTAGTAAGTGGGCTCCTGTGAGATGAGGCTGAGGGATGCCCTTTTGTCAGAAAGCTCCAGAACGGAGCAGCTGCTGGGGAAAGCTGAGCCCGTGATGACACTGGTGTCAGCTCTGTGACCATCTCCATGAGAGAGAGGGTAAAAAACACTGCACAGCAGCTGTGAGAAACCGGAGTGGGGCAAATGTGATAGAAACACAGTGGAGCTCCCAAAGGAATAGCGTCTCATGGAAAGGATTCCCACTGGAACAGTTCTTGGTGGTGCTGGGGAAGGTGTCGTATCCTCCTCTGCTATTAAATGGCAGTAAACTAAATTAATCTTCTCCATTTTGCCCATGATAGTAACTGGTGAGTAATCTCCTTGTCCTTCTCTTGACCTGCGAGCTTTTAATCTTATTTTGCCCCCGCTGTCTTCCTTAAAGAGGAGGGGGAGGGAGAGGGTGGCTTGCTGAGCACCTGGCAGCTGGCCAAGGTCACCTCACCACAGCAGCCATGGAAAGGCAGCCAGGAAAGGAGCAGAGACTGTGTGCCTGTAGCCTTTGGATAATTTTGCAGCTGGCTACACATGGGCCTCGAGGGATGTATGTGCTCTCTGGCTGGTACAGCATACTTTCATCTGCTAGCCTTAGTTTCAGATATTCTCAGTTTAGAGGGGCGTTTTCTTTTCCTTCCTTCCTTCCTTCCTTCCTTCCTTCCTTCCTTCCTTCCTTC
>JAHLSL010013746.1:143774-217774 GCA_025920805.1 Petroica traversi | reverse complement strand
TCTTTCTGTCTTTCTGTCTTTCTGTCTTTCTGTCTTTCTGTCTTTCTGTCTTTCTTTCTGTCTTTCTGTCTTTCTTTCTGTCTTTCTGTCTTTCTTCCCCACTATTTCCTCATGCCTGGAGACAATAGGAGACACAGGAACTCTTACCTGATATTCCATGCATTGTACACAGGACAGAGGCAAACACTGTCTGAAATGAGTTTGTTTTCTGAACAGTTGTAAAATAAAACTGTTTTTATATAAAATGTAGAATGTTGTCTGTGTCACTGGGAGAAAGATGTGCACATAAGCATCAGTGTCAGGAGATACCCATTTCAGGAAGGGAGGAAAAGTAGATGTATAGGGAAGAGGATTGGAACTTGCTCAATTTCATCAACAGCTACAGTAGCAGATTAGGCAGATTTCCAAACCTTGAACTGTGCAAGTTCTACCCGCTCCTGAATCAGCTAATTGAAGATCAGTTTTGTGCCCAAGGCTTTATGCTGTTTGTTTCATGCTCAACAAGACTAAATCTTAGATTTGAGGGCTATTAGAGGCTGCCTTTCATTCTTAAAAACAGCAGTGATGACCATGATAAAAAAAATAATTTTTTTAAAAACCCCAGAAACAACAGCAACTACTAAAGAATGGATAAGGAATTACAAAAATCAAATGCTACAGTGACATCAAGTGGTGAAACACCAGCCTTCATGCTGCAGTTTCAAAGCTAAATTTCAGACACTTCTCACATCTCTCTTGTGATCCATGTCATTTGCAGTGTTAGAATGAATTTTCCTTATAAATATATTACTTTTCTATGGCAACCAATAACAAAATTCTCTCCCCTGCCACAACCCACGAGTTTAAATCTTTTCTAGTGAAAGGAAAGCAAAAGTTTAACACTTTATATTCTCAACAGGTCCCTTTGCTCTGCTTGTATTGAGAGTCTGACGGAGGTGACAAAATTGACCGGCAATAAATTTCTGTTTAAAGTAACAGTTTGAAAAGTTTCTCCTTCCATTTATTCATCAAACAACCTAGGGGTATGCATCCTTTTGATAGAGAGAGAGAGAGAATAACAAAATTTCTTTGTAATTCTTTGTAAAATGCCTTCATTTGGTTACATTCATTTTATTAAGAGCTTTGCTTCACTGATCCCTCTCTGGAACTGTCCCTCCCTCCCCCCCGAATGACCAATTTTAATGTATTTTGTAAGAGAAAATTTTTTTTCTGTCTGGGTAATACTTAGTGCTTCTCTGTTCTTAGGTTCATTTTACTTCAACCACGACTTCCCAGAGATAACTTTTTTCATCTTACTTAGAAAAGCTACCAATAAAACATCTATACAAAGAAATAATGGTATTAAAAATTATTTTTTTTAGTATTGTCATTACATAAACAATATTTAATTGTGTGATAGTACTATTTTTCCAAATATTAATTCCTCCATGACTGTTTACTTGCATTTCTTACAGGACTTTAAATGGATTTATAACAAGACTTGAGCCACAAATTTTAATTCTTAAAAGCACAGTTAAAAACACAGCTGACATTACTCACTCAGTAATGCAGAAAAGCAATTAAGGCTCATTAATTTGCATGTGAGCAGAGTTAAACACATACTTTAAAAGTCTAGTTGTTAACCTGAAAAAATAATGTAAGTATTACTTGCACTGATTATAAATACACTGACATATTGATCCATTTTTAAAAACTAGAGAAATAAGGAAGAATTACCCAGGGTTTTTTTCTTTTCTATATGAGGAATACATGAACTGTGAGCCCATTGGTGTAGAATTTCCAGCCCAAAGGCTCTGATTTATTAAATCATAATAGTCCTGGTAGGAATTTATATTCTGCATGCAAGCAATGGTAGGAAGCCTTTATTTCTTCTGTTGATGTGGAAGATTTTTCGGAAGGAAAGTGGAGGATCAAATATTTTTGATGCCAGAGGAGCTTTCCTCTGAGCCATCACAGAGACTGCGGGGAAAAGAATTTGAAAAGTCCACAGCACTTGTCTTTGTTTTTCCCTTTTAGCAGGAAAATTGAGTGGTGAAAAATATGAATGGCAGAAAGTGAATATCTTCAATGTAAGTAATTATTAATCTTCACTTCCCTTGCCTGGGGAGCCAGCCCGTATTTCTTCTCAAAGGTAATAAGGTGTCAGGCAGCAAGACAAAGGCCTGAGTGGGGCTTACAAGGCTTAGCTAACAGTCACATAAGGTCTAGAAAGGAACATTTTAGCATCCTGAATTATTGATGAAAGTCAAAGCAGAGGGAGGATTTATGTTTCTTTTTCCCCCTCTTTTCCCTCTCTCACAGTGCTGTGCACAAGCACAGATAGTGGTTTAAATGCTTGTTTTTCCCATGGCTTTAGTGCATGACAGGTGATGCAGTTAAAAGATAGAGTGAGAAAGAAAATGAGTGCTTTAGAAACAATGCACTTTTAAACTACAGAGATTGTAAAGCTGAACATGTAGAAATAGCAAAAACATTCACTTGGCAGGGGAACATTACAGAAGACTTCTTTTCATGGATTGCATGAATTCTGAGATATTTAAGATGAGAAATTCAATTTTTTAAAATTTTTTTTTTTAGTGCAGCAAATTAGCAATACAGATATTCAGGGTTGTGTGTTTCTTCAAATGGCAAACCATTTATTTCTAAAGGTCCAGGCTTTGAAGGGCTGCACAGAAACTTTCAAAGAGAAAAATGTCACTTCTTTCATTCTGAGGAGGAAGGAAAAAGCAATTCTGCCTGCCAATGCTCCTGAAGATTTCATCAGAAAATACAATGTCCTGATCTACAAACAGAAATGTAATTTTTTTTCCCAGGCTAGCTATGTAGCTGCACTTTCCTACCTAAAATGGAGAAAAAAGGGACCTTTCTGTGTTGGCAGTCACTGCTTTTGCTGCATGACTGAATGTGAGTGTGGCCATTTCTTATTAAATGGAGTAAGGCTGACTTGCAAACAGGGGGGAAAAAAGAGATCTGAAATAATTTAGGCTATGAGACCAATTTCTGCAGCTCTGTTTGAGTCATGCTGCAGCACAGATAAGTAGTAGATGTGTAATGATTTCCAGACACAGAAGTGTGGTTGCTCACTTGGTGAGGAGTCCAATTCCTGTCAAGTGCATCTGAATTCCAGGAGCTCGAGTTAATCTGGAACATCTGTTGCCTGTGTACAGAAAATATGGAAGGAATTCTTACCAAAACTTGAAAATACATGCATAGATATCTGTGTGTATATAAACATAAAAATGCACATTGCCTCACCAAGTCCCACAGAAAGCTTACCATTCAAGACATAATTGATTTTCTGGTTTGGAAATTCCAATGCAGAGAGTACTCCAGAGTAGATCTGATTGAATCTTCACTGTCTTTGAGAAGCTTTGGTTAAAGACAGTATTTAAAGCACCAGAAATTAAGAAAAAACCATTAGCACTCCCTCCTGAGAGTGCACACTCTGTTTACATTTGTATCCATGTCTGTAGGCATGTAGGAAAGGAGTGACTGATTAGTTGGTTAAATAATGACATGTCCCTCACTTAAGGAACTTTTAAAAGTTGCTTTGGTTGTCCATTGATTTTAAATCTGGTTTTGATATTTTGTTTGGAAAAAATCAAATGAACTGTAATAAATTTGTAAAATTATGTTCTTTTTCCCGTAGATAGTACCCCGTGTTTAATGGAATTAGGACATTTTGCTTTAAAAGTCTAGTAAGAAGACTTATAATCATAGAGGACAGTGCAGATACTAATTTTTTTTTTAATTTTGAAACCCCTGTCTAGCTTAGGAAAATCTCTATTTCACAGTTTCAAGCATTACCTTCAGAGTAATCTAACACATTACCATGGAATTTCATGTCATGGGAAGGCAAAAATCCCAAAACAGAGCCTTTGATGACCACTCTGCCTAGGCTACACAAACTCCAATATCTTGAGAAATAAACAGTGCCTTCCTGACAAAGGGCAGGTGCTGTATTTTTAGAGCCTGGTGTGGAAACTGTGGTTACTTCTGGAACAAATGTTTGCCTATATTGTCAGCATTTCCATGACAACACAACTAGGGCATTTCACAGATTGAAGGCTTGCCCGAGAAGCACATGGAGATGGAACATTAGAGGGAAGGTGATTTGTCTTAATGCCAGTAAAAAACAAAACCTGCACACCTGTCATCAAGTTGTCTGGGTGATTTAGTGGTAAATCCAGGGGTGAATGCAGGGCTCAGATGCCCAGACAGTTTAGGTGCAGCAGCTTGCCCCCATGTGAAGGTGTAAGATTTAAGTGAGCCTTAACAACCCTCTGAGGCAAGCAGAGCTTCAGTGAATGCACCTAATTCAGTGGAAGAAAGGCTTATTTTTGTCAGCCAACGCAGCAAAACTAAGACCATTTCTGCAAAAATTTAAATCTATGCAGTCAGATGCATAGGAAGGAGTTACCCACAAAAGCAGATTCTCATGAGCACTTTTGATGGACACCTGAATTATGATGGACACCTAAATTTTGATGTACAAATAAATTAAGACATGGTATGGGGCATCTTAGGCACATGCTGAGCTACCCCAGCAAGAAGAATTTTGTTCCATTGTTGGAAAAGGTGAGTTTTACCTGTAGAAATTTCTATCAAATGTCAAAGATCTGCTTACAGACAGTTTGGTAATGTGACAAATGCAGGAGTGTGAGATATTTGTCATCACAGATTTATATTTTGGACTGAAAAGCAAGCCTGGAAGACACAGTAAAAGGAGACAAAGAGTACACTTTTACTGTACACTTTTGCTAATAGAATTGCTGCTCCAAACCCATTCAATAAAGAACATATATTATAAAAGCACTTTTTAGACTGGTCTTTGTAATGTGAAGAAAAGGACCAAACTTTCTGCATAGAAGAAGAGGGAGACAATGTCTCAGCTGAGGTAAAAAGGTTAATAATATCTACTTTTGATTAAATTATGAGGATGGCAAGACACTGCTAACCGTCTTCCAGAAAAATAAAAGTGTATAAATAATGATCAATATTTATAACATTAAAAAACAAACCAAACCAAAACAGCCTTAACTGACTCCAAAATGCATGTATCTGGAATAATTTATGCCATAGTTAGGGAAGGCATTGATTTTTTCCACTGGACAAGACACATCTAGCAAAAGTGATGGGACAATTATTGCTGTGTCGCATCCAGCTATTTGTGTCCATGTTTTGGTGCAAATAATGTTCCTCCAAGGATGTTGTCACTTCCCCTCTGTCCGAGTATGTGACATTCCAGTTCCAGAGAAGAAAACAAAATGTGAGTCTGCTGGAAACATTAAGGGGAAAATACATCCAGAATTATTAGAGGACCCCCTTGTGTTCTAAACTCCTTCTCAGAGAGGAGCCTGGGGTGTGGCTGGATCCAATCTTAGCCCCAGACTTTGCCAACAGGATAAGGAATTTTGTCCTCCAGGATTTAAAGATGGCAAATCAGATGTGTTTACAGTATAGTGCACCGGATCAAAGCAATTATTTTAAAGCCATCATATTAAAGGTGGCAAAAATGAACAGTTATTAAGTAGAGATTGATGGAACTCACCAGACCAACACTTCTAGGCAGGTCTCTTTCTCTTGACCTTGAGGAGGATCCTTGGAGTGGCGTCCCTTCCCAAGGGTGGCAACTTCATACACACACTCCAAGGAGGAATATGGCTGAAAAACCTAATAAATCAAAGGGAACTTGGACTTTGATAGTGTGAAGTGATGTAACTGTAAGTCACATCTCTCCCAATCAGCTTGGCAGCGTATGAGCCAAACCTTTGCCTCACTCTCAGTGTTAACTCAGGGTTCGTGAGCCAGACTGGTTTTGGCACAATTCAACACTCAAACCAGCACATGGTGCCCACCACTGATAACTTGGAAAACAGGGTGGTGTTTGAGTTGTTGATGCACATTTCAAGGATGAGGATTCCTGCTGCTCTGTCACAGAGCCACACAGCCCTCAGTGCTGCACCTCCACAGTATCTGCAGCCAGACCCCATAGATGGGGACATGCACAGAGCTGCCAGTGACAGGGGGAGCACTCAGGTGAGCAGGATGCAGGGCATGGCTCACAAATGTGCCCCCCAGCCAACTGCTACCAGCTCTTTTTCCCGTCCTTAACCCTCCTTTTGTCATTCTTTTTCCTCCCCAGGTCATCTCCACCCTGGCTCCTGCTGGCGGTTTCGTGCTGGGCTGGGGCTGTCCTGGGACAGGACAAGTGGGTCAGTGCTCAGGAGCCTCTGGTTTGAGCTGCTGCCTGACATCCTGCCCCTGGGCTCCTGGGGCCTGAGCTGTGGGCCTGTCACTGGCTGGTGAGTGGCCCTGGGCTGACACTGGGAGCAGCTGGGATATTTGGGGTCCCCCTTGTGCCCTTGTAACTCTGTGCCCCTTGCTGGGTGTGTCACATAACTCAGCAGAAGGTCTTGCTGACAGGGGGAGGCCACCATTAGGTTGCAAAAGCTGGCTGGTGTCACCATTTCAAAGAGGTCCTGACATGCCTTTTCCCCTCCCTTAATGCGAGGGATAATAAGGGTTTTCATGCCATGATAATTATGAACAGCATGAGCCAATTTATTACAAGATTACAAAGCTTATACATGCAGTCTGCTTTAACACACGTCCTATTAATTATTACAATTGGTTAGTTGTTAGCTCTCATGCATACAACAGCAAGCAATAACTGGTTAATTTATGATGTTCGCGTGCTCATTCTACTTATATGATTGGATAGCTCCATTAAACCTCATAAGCTTTATTTCAGCACTTTCTTCTACCAAGTTGTTTATCAGACATCCAGGAGTTGCTTACTGCCTTCTTGTTTTAACTCTTTCACAGCTACAGATGTCCTTTCACACAGCCTTGAGCATAAGACTAAGTTTCTTTTATCATAAAGACTGAGTTGCTCACATGCCCGTTTTCTGTGAGAAAATCCTCTACAATTCCCTCTTTTTGTTTTTGAGCAATCCAGGCTGCATTTACTGTTTTCTCAACAAGTCTTTGTAAAATATTGACTACGGAGGGGATCATAATCAACAATGTTAATTCCAATCATTTTCAAAAGGTCTTTTATCCATCCTCCAATTCCTCATGACGGAAACCAGTCTTCTATTATTCCATGTCCTGTTGTAATTCTTTTCATATTATCTTGTAGCTCTTTATATTTCATATGCACAGAACTGGAGTGATCAGAAAGATTAAAATAACACATTCATTCAGTCTCCTCACATCTTTGCCCCTGTGCAAGCAAAAGAAAATCAATAGCAGCCCTGTTTTGTAATGTGGCATGTCTAGCACTATCTACATCATTAGCCAAATCATCAATCATTTCTGAAGTCAAATTGAATTGTTTTTGTTCCTAGCATGCTAGGGCAGCCAAATTTCTAGCATTAACAGCCACCATTCTCCCAGGTAGAAAAAGGGTAACGATATTCTGTTGCCTAAGCTCAGGCATCTTTATAGGCATCACCTCATCTTACTCGACACTGGTGAGGCTGTACCTTGAGTACTGTGTCCAGTTCTGGGCCCCTCAGTTCAGGAAGGACGTGGAGACACTTGAGCGTGTCCAGAGGACTGCAACAAGGCTGGTGAGGGGCTTGGAACACAAGCCCTATGAGGAACGGCTGAGGGAGCTGGGGTTGTTTAGCCTGGAGAAAAGGAGACTCAGAGGTGACCTTATCACTCTCTACAACTTCCTGAAGGGTGGTTGTAGTGAGGTGAGGGTTGGTCTCTTTTTCTGGGCAACAACTGACAGAACAAGAGGACACAGTCTTAAGGTATGCCAAGGAAAATATAGGTTAGATATTAGGAGAAACTTTTTTACAGAAAGAGTGATAAAATATTGGAATGGTTTGCCTGGGGAGGTGGTGGAGTCACCATCCCTGCACGTGTTTAAAAAGAGACTGGATGTGGCGCTTGGTGCCATGGTTTAGTTTAGTTCAGGTGTTAGGACAGAGGTTGGACTCGATGATCTTGAAGGTCTCTTCCAACCTGGTAATTCTGTGATTCTGTGATCTTTATAGGATTTATCAAATTGTCTGATTGATCTGTGCTTGTGAAACATGGTAGATTTAAGGTAGATTTCTCACTCTTAGTGTAAATTAGGATAATTTACTAAAATAACAAGGCCCACTGAATGCATTGGCTGGCACAGCAGGCCATGCTCTGTTTCTACATATAAGAAAAATTCCAGGGGGGAGCTGTCTAGGGTGTGGAGTAGCTGTGGCCTGTTGTGAAACTTCTTCCTGTCACACATCATTAAGTTTCCTAATGTTTTTGTAATAACTGGAGTAAAGGACTGTAGTCGTTATGAGGTTTAGACCACAAAACACTTGGAGCTGCCTTGATATGGCCCGTGTTGGAAACTTGCACAGTAATTGCCACATATTGGTCCTAAATCCAGTTCCTGGGGAATGGGGGCTGACTTATTCAAACTGTTTGCTGCTGTTGGCATTCGCTGTCCCACACTTACATTTTCTCCTCTCAAATGATTACAAAAGATGTCTAGAGGATAACCTTTTTGACATGGCTGTTTATTTGTCATGTTAACTCTGAACTTGAACCTCATATCCTTCACCCGACCCTTGAATTTATTAAAGTTACTCAGGGGTATGCCAATCAGGCAAGTATGAAAGGAGTTGCTGACTGGAGGCTGAGACAAAAATCAGTTAGTCTGGAATAATTTCCCCAGGTGACCCACATGTTTTGTCAAGGGTTGACATTAAGGATAGCCTCCGTTATTGGTAACATCATTAAGGATATCACCCACATGGCTGTTTTCGCTTTTGTGCCTCCCAATATCTCTTGGTGGTTTGCCGTTGTGAGTGGCTTATTTGATAAAATCGAGGAATCCAAATTTTCTCACCACACTCAGAGCTAATGATATTAGTAGCAGCACCAGACAGCAAATTATTGCATGCAATAACCTTAGCTGATCTAAATTGTAAATAAAAGTAAAGCTCGCTGCCCTAACTCTTCCACTAAAGATAAATCATAAGGCAAATTACACTGTGCCAACCACGGTCCTTCTAATGGTTGAAGTGGTGGTGGTTGCTGATGATTAGGACCAAGGTTAAGCGCTACCTATTCTGCAAAAGACCAAATATTTAGCAAATGCAAGCAAGTATTACATAAGGTAGAAGAACAACAATAGTCCACAGAGTTCTTTTTTCTTACAACTCTTCAACTGCTCTCATTACATTGCAAACATATTACAAGTACCCAAGGTCAGCATCCATATCAATGCACTTCACGTGCATCACGCAGCTGTTCCCGTATGGTTGTACAGACCGTGCTGATGCTACTCAACTCTCCTTCCTCGATTAACCTGTTTAGCTGGTTAACACCATCCACCCCATATTGATGGCAAATTTTTCATCAATTGTAAATTGATCAGGGCCTGTAAGTCTGACTCTCTTTTCAGGCTTAGCACAAGTGATATCCATGACAAAGTAAACTTGAGGAGGTCCAGTAAATCCAAAGCTGCCAGTACCTCTCTGGGCACCTCCGGGATTGAGTACCTGTGACTGAAATGGTACCAGCTAGGCAATCCTGGACCCTTTAGGGATAGACATAGGAGGGTTAAAAACATACATAATTATTTTGAAAATTCCATGATAGTCTGCATCTATCACCCCAGGGATGGCAAATATTCCTTGCTTGGAGGTGGATGATCTCCCTAAAAGAAATGAACATAAACTCTACTGCAATGGACCTGAGATGTTACTATCCACAAGGTGTTCGTCGGAATTGGTAATGGACATCTACTGCCATTTCAACATCCACTCTGACGCTTCCTGCTGTAGAAGATTGGAGGGTGCTGAGACTTCCTGGTTCTCTGCCCAAGCCTCTTGTATTTGTGTCATCGCATGAGTGGGTTCTGCGCTGTGCTTCCTGTTTCTCTTCTTTCAGCACTCTGATGTGTTTTGATTATCCTTTTTACAGCTGGAGCACCACTTCTTATTACCCTTGCGGTGGCTATGAATGTGGCCTAATTTCCTGCGATTAAAACATTTGACCTGTTTGGGTTTGCTTGAGTTGCTCAGTAAGGGCTTAACTGCGCCTTGAACAGCTGTTGCTATATAAGCAGCCCACTGAACTTCTGCAGTTCTGTTCATTAGTTCTAACTTATCAGCCACTTCGGCTCCTTTTGGAAGAGTGCCCAGCACCCGTCGGGCTTTTTTATTAGTATTGTCAAAAGTAACCATTTGAAATATTTTCTCCTTCATGGCTGGATTGAAGTTCGGATGATTATATATTGCTTGATGTAATCTGTCAATAAACTTAGGAAAAGGCTCATTAAGTCTTCGCTTAACTTGAGCAAACACAGTGTGATGGACCTGGTCAGTTACTGAAGTAAATGCTTGATAAGCTAAAGTCTGGCTTAACTGTAAAACTTGCATTGAGGATCTAACTTGCATTTGCAAGGTTGACCAAGGCCCCGTCCTGATCAGCTGTCGTGCTGTTACTCTGTAGAGGGGGTTTCTTTGCTCCCGAGGGGTATTTTGAGCTTGGGTGCATAATGTTTCCCATTGCTTAGTAAATATAATTTGTTCTGAGAGGGTAAGTATAAGTCTTGCAATTTGCTGTGTATCTGCAGGTAAAATAGTTTCTGAAGAGTATATATATGATAACAGTTGGGCAGTCATTTGCAACTTAGGTCCGTATGGAGTGACTGCCTGTTTAAATTTTTCTACAGCAAGCAATAATTGGTTAATTTATGATGTTCACGCACTCGTTCTACTTCTATGATTTGATAGCTCCATTAAACCTCATAAGCTTTATTTCAGCACTTTCTTGTGCCAAGTTGTTTATCAGACATCCAGGAGTTGCTTACTGCCTTCTTGTTTTAACTCTTTCACAGCTACAGATTCCTTTCACACAGCCTCGAGCATAAGACTAAGTTTCTTTTATCATAAAGACTGAGTTGCTCACATGCCCATTTTCTGTGAGAAAATCCTCCACGCTCCCTTTCTGTCTCCCTGCTTTGTGGACACCCTTGTCCAACAATTCACAGCAAATTTTAAAGGAGCAAGAGAGGCCAGCATGGAAAGAGCAAAACAGCTTGTGGAAGTAAATGAGAATAAAAAGTTTTTCACATTTATGAGCAACGTCCAGCTTCTAAAGGAAGAAACTAGCCTGACCAAAGCACTGATGGCAAATTGGTGCTGGCTCAACCTTTCAACACAGAGGTAGATTGTCTTGAAAGCAATCACCAGTCTTTATATTGTGAGAATATGTAATTTATAAATAATTGGTCACAAAAAATTATAAAATCTCTGTTCAGAGCAACATCCTGACACTCAACCAGTTAATGTGCAGTGATCATTCAAATATTAACAGGACTCAGCCCTTACCATGCTGAAGCTTCATGAAGACCAGCGTGTGACATTGGGCCTCAGACGGACTTCCACATGCAAATTCAATATATTTATGGTTCCTCTCAAATATGTGAATATATATTTCAATATATGCCTGTCTTCAGCCTGTGAATCACTTCCACACAGCCAATTTTTTCAAATGTGGCAAAAACCAATCAAATGGGGGGAAAAAATACTGTTCCTCATCAGTTCAGAGTTTCAAGAGAGGCATATTTATAAAAGCAAGTGAAAATAACTAGTTCCTTTAACTACAGCTTCCACCCCTCCATTTTCCTTTGATAATGATGAAGATTTCATAAAATTATTCCTCAGTCATAAAAACCTGTATTGTTTGGTTTTTTCCCCTCTCCTGGAGCTATAACACACCTGACCTTCTGTTTCAAAAATGCAGCATTATCATGAGACTTGCTTCACAAGCTTCTTAGCAGAAAATACGTAGAGGAAAAATTCTTCTGATCATCCTGGTCTTCATAGGCACTCTACTGGGTCTGAACAGCAGGAACAAGTGATAATAAAGGTCAAAATGCCTTCATTAAAGAAAACTGTTCCCTTCTTTATAACCGTTGTAGGAAAAGAAACAAAGCGGCAATTTACCAGGGTGGAAAATACTGGATTTTCTACTTCAAGACAGACAGGCTTCAACAGGGTAGAAACCAGGGCAATAATTCCTGATTGCTTCATTGCAGAGCAGAGGACATCATCCTTAGGCTGCACAGCTATTTAACTTCTAATTAATCTCAGAGAGATGGATATCTATCTAAGGATCTGCTGGGGTATGGGAAGGACAGGGGGAATACCAAAATTGCTTTAATATATTCTTGGCAAGGTCTTGAACTTGTTTCCTTATTAAAAAGTATATTTTTAAAAAATGTCAGTGTTAGGCCTGCGGAATGTATCATAAATATAGAACAAAGTGGAAATGAGCCACCTGCAATTAGGAAAGTGGATGTATTGACATGTTGGCCTGTAGAGACAAAAGTTTAGGCTTCTGTGCTTAGGATGCCTTGCAGGGTTTTCAAGGACAGAACAGTCATGGCACAACCTGCACCTTCTTTAGTACTGAAAATCTGTGTACAGCTGGCTAATTCTCTGTAGCTGCTGAAATGATGAAGCAAAGACCTACACAGTTTGACTTAAAAATCCTAATCCCTTCACATGTAGATGGACAAACCTCCTTTCTGCTATTTTCTCAAAAATCTTGTTCCTTTTAAGTATTACTGTCTGGGAAACATAATTCTTCCTTGTACGGTCACCAGTGCCCTTCACTGTGCTCTGCCTGCTGGAGAATTCCACCAGTGAGAGGGTGATGAAGACCAGAGAGGTGGTTAATATATATTTCATATATATAAATGAATGAATGGCACCTTCATTTATCCAGCAAAGGAAACAACTTCATACATCACTGAATGCTGTTGATTCCTGTTGCTGTTTAATTTACATGAGGTGCTCAGCATCTGCTGGGACTGGCTCTGAAGGAATGAGAGTTCATCACTGCAGTTTGTCCTGACTGTAGGATATTTTCAGTGGAGGTGGCTAGCACTGGCAGGCAGACATTGCCCATTTGACAAGGATATAATCTAGGCAGACATTTATTCTCCTAGAGGTACAAGCAAATACCACGAAGTCAGCAGAGCGAAGTTTGTGTTACACTGCATCATTAGAGCTCAGAGGGATCCTCTCTCCTCAAGCTGTCTCCCTTGTACCATCCAGGCAACCCCCTGCCTCAAAACTGGGCTAATTGGGAAAGAGTGACTTGAAGAGAAGCTATCCCCACATTTCCTTGCTGGTCTGTCATTTTTTAAGCCTGTCATTTGTTATGCTGAATTTGCCGTCCTGTCTGACCCGCACAATTACTGCAGCATTTTAAGAAGTTTAAAAAAGAAATAAAAATAACCAGGCCAGAAAGGATGGATAGAATATTAAGCCTCTGCAGAATATTACTTTTAATATAGGTTTTTTTTGTTTTATTTTGTTTTTTGTTTTTAATTTGGATTGTCTGGAAGACATTCCTGCCTGGTCTAACCTCTCTGGCACAGTGACAGGGACAGGCTGTGATCACATACGTCCACCACAGCACTGGGAACACACAACGTGCTGGGCCCTAGGCAGCACAGGACAGGCATCAGACCCTAATATCTGCAGAAAAATAGATTTTTGCCCCCATGCCCTGCTTTTAGTGCAAGCCCTTTCACAGGGCTACTCTAAATAATTTTATTGGTTTTGGTCTCAGCCCGTGGGTTATGAGTGAAGTTCACATAAACCCTGGTGAAGAATGAAGAATGAATGAAGAATCTGCACAATGTTCAGCTGTTCATTTCCTTGCGAGATTTTACCCTGTCAGGGGTGTGAAAAGGGGGAAACAACCCAAAATAGCAAAACAGGAGATGCCAGTGAATTGCAGGGATGGTTGTTCTATTGGAAAATAACCTGGAGCTGACTCTGTGCTGGTGTGCAAGGTCAGGACACTGTGCCTCAGGGTATATAGAGGGATTTTCTCTCCTGTGGCACAGATTTTTGTAGCCAGAGTGAAGTGTCCTGGAGGTTTTCACCTGATTCTTTGCCAGCAAGAACAGATCTGGAGGTATGTGGAAATGGAGGAATTTGAGGAATCGTGGGGAATGCCAGGGTTGTAAAGGAGAGAAAAGAGCAACCCTTGTTGCAGTCAGGGTGATACAGAGAGAAATGAGAGCTGTGGAGGGCTAAGCCTCCATCCTTCCCTGCCTCACCCTACACAAGACGGTAGGTGCAGAAAAAGGCATTTGCAGAAGTGCTGAGCAATCTGTCATCCTTTCTGAGTTAGTGAGTGCAAGCAACAGGAGAAGAGGCAGCCACAAGGACTTAGAAGTCCACTATTTCCCCCAAAACCATGTTCTGGGACACTCCCTTTCAGTGTGAGACTCCTAGTAAATATTACAATTTATATTTTTTTAATCATAGATGAGAGAAGGGTAGAACTGTTTGGTGCAAAAGAAACAGGGAGAAGCTAATTCTGCTGTCACTGATTTCACCAGGGCTGGAACCTCCCAGCATTGCTGTCCTCTGTTTCCTAAGGGTGCTTGGATGCTGTTTCCTGTTTCTGAAAGGGAAAAGGAAGCAGATGTTCTAACACATTTGATAATTATAAATGTTTAGCCCTGAATCAAATTTTGACCTTTACTAGAATCTTACATCTAATTAATTGGAAAATATCAAAGCAACATTCCATAAAAAAGGTGAAGGATGGCATTTCTTAAGGAATGGAGAGGAGGAGAAAAAACAAAATATATAATTCAATTTCAGCTGATTCACCCGCTACGCACAGGGTGAAAATTAAAATTGAGGTGTTGAAAACAGGAAGGAAAGTGGGCGGACTGAAGAGAAGAAAAGCAAACTCATAACAAAAATATGTTTCCTCTCTATCTTTAATATCCATTTTTGCTTTCTCTTAATACAGAATTTTTTAGTAACATTTTTCCCCATGAATCATGACAGCCAGTTTTGCTTTTTCAGGTATTCTTCTTATTTATGATTACTTCAACATTTCTTTTGTCCTGACAGTCCTACAAAAGACAACACATACTCAAAAAGTAATAGAATATCCAGGCATATTTTCTCTGCTACATAATTAAAATCAGCATACATACGTGCAGGTGTGCATGTATGGAGTGTGTGCACACATACACAGAGGCAGGAATGCCTGTCCCACCAGCTTTCCTGGGACTGGATGGTCCTGGTCCAGCCTCTGAGCTGCTCTTTTCCATTATGTGGTGCATCAGAAATGATCCCCTGCCCCCTGCCAGATTCTTCCAGCTGAAAAATAGCTTTTACATATGCTACTCTTGCTTCAAATGTGCAGGCAACTCCTTCTACTGTGGTCCCATAAATCCAGACTCTGGATTATTCGTCTGGTTTTTTTTGTTGTTTTTTTTTTCTTCAGTGCAAGCCTTCCGAGACTACAACACGCATTCAACCCCTGTGTGTGGGTGTACTTCAATTTCTGTCAACATAAGAGCAAAAAAGTTGCTCTATTTTCTTCGAAAAGTTGCTCTATTTCCTTTGAAACACGCATTTGTTAATAAGGTTTTGCAAAGAGGCGACAGTAGGAGCCTCTGCCTGCTTGGAATCAGTCAATGGGCTGTGTCTCTCCTCTCCTGAAGGTGATGCCTAAAGATTCTTGTTTTTTATGTATTTTTCATATATTTGTAGCTTTGTAGACCATTAATACATGGTTCCAGGTATTTTTTCCTACCCTTTCTCTTAGATTCTAGAGTAATAAGATAACCTTCTAACATATTCCTGGAATACTATTAAGTCTCATTTTCAAGTAGAGCATCTACAAGTAGATGTGACAAGGAGCAGGGCAAAGCTCTGGACCAGTGGAGCAGCCTCTGAATCCTGCTGACGGTGTTCTGTCCCACTGTCATTGTTGACATCAGGCTCCTTCTTTGCTTTTTTGTGGTGGATTTAGACCTATAAAATGCTAGGCATGACTGCTCCATGGTGTTTTTAGTGATGTGTACTGAAATCTTAGGCTAGTGACTAAGGAGTAGACCCCACTTCCTCTTCTCCTATCCACAAAATGCAAGGGAAAATATTGCTGCTTGCTTAAAAAACAAACAAAAATGAAGTCAGTTGAGTGACCTGATTGAACTACTCCTAAAATACTTCTATAGCTAGAGTGGCCATATGACCTCCTGTAGCTCATGCTGGCAGATTTTGTGTTTTCTGACCTTGTCTCTGTAATTAGGGCTGGAGGAAAGACTCGTGAGATCTCTGCACTTGCGCTGGTAGCGTGAGAAACTGGTAGCTAAGAGATATTTTTTACTTTGTGGGTTGCAATAGGTCAGTTTTAGGTGTGCACCCTGACGAATCTGGAAAATGTTGACCTTTCACCACTTTTCACCTCCTGACATTGCTCCCCTTCTTCTCCAGTGGAGCAGTTTTTTGGGGAAAAAATTACCTTACCAACTGTCCTTCTAATAGGACAATGTTTGTTACACATGATAATTTGTTAGACTTACAAAAATTGTAGAAATAGAAATATTACCATTTTAACACTATTGCAAAGGTTTTTGTCTTTTGGTATCAGGCAACAAAGGGACACCTTGGAGTGCACTCAGGAATATCCATTTATGTTATTACATATTTATATTTCTATCTGTCCACATGTCACAAATATATCCCTGCCACTATATTTTCTGTCATGGTGCACATTTACACTCTGTAGTAAGTGCATTTATCCTGAAGCTGCTTTTCTGTCACCTCTATAACTTGCACTGTTCATGGGTCTGAATTTTGCAGGTATTGATTGCACACAGCCAGATCTGTAAGACTGAATTGGTAAATCACAATATTTGTGAATTTCTGCTTGTGAAAGCTGTCGCTGACTGTGACCAGACTCACAGTGCCAAGTGGTTTAGAAAACGAAATAAAGCCCAGCCATACCCAGCCCCTCTGATCTCTGAGGACCAGCTGGAAAGCAAGGGGCCTTTTTTTTTTTTCTGCCAAATTCCTGTGCCCTTTACATAGCGGGTGGTTAGAATATGTAGGTGTGAAGTGTTTTATCTCTTCTTGCCTGATAGGAAGGTATTGAAAAGAAACACACTGCAAAGTCACAATGTGTTCTGTATGAATGTCCAAAGACTTTCTCCAACTTTCCCTCCCTCTTCTATGCCCACAGAATTTAAAATACCTAATAAATTCTGTACCTTCTGCCAAAGGGATTATATGGTATGCATATGAACTAAAGACGGAAAAAAACAACTCTTCCCCTCAAAACACAAGTATTTTTTCTTCCCCAAAGGAGAATCTTCTGTCTCTTTAACTATGCATGAATGTCCTTTTGGATTTTTGGTGTCAGTACTTCTTATGAGCCGCCACAAACTGCAATTCACAATCTGAGTTGTCATGTACAGCAGATATAACAAAATCATGTGCTTTAAAAAATGTTTTCTTGTTTATTTTCTTCCTTTCAGCTTCAATACTTCTGGAGTGGCCTGGAAATGAGTGCTCTGTTCTCTCAGGCATTATCCACCATTCTTACATGTGAAAGAAAGAAGAAACTTTAGGCTAGAGAAGAAGCTGAAGATTGAATGAGGATTTATTTCTAAAGCAGCACCCCACTAATATCTGATTAGTTGCTGGGCTGAACATCATGTCATATGAAGATTTTCAGGCATTGGAAAATGTTAGCTTGCTCTCAAAGAAAATTCCTTGAGATTCTTCTCTAGGCTGCAGTGATATTAAAGAAGATAATAATTTAATTAAAATCAGCAGTTCCTTCAAAATTCTTTCAAGTCAATGGGACAATTTCCAATGACCACAGGATAAAGTGCTTGACTGGATCTTGAATTTCACTGAGTTGCTATAGAATTTGACATGATAAGGAGATATACTTGGAAACAGATAAACCTTTTTTCCTTAAATGGCTTTGTGTGCATATGCTATTTTAAATGACTGAAGAAATTTCAGTGGGAGTGAAAAGAAGGAGAAAAATTAAGATAATTCAATAAAATTCAAGCTTATCTTCTAGTAAATTAATGCAGTAGCAGATTAATTATTTAAATTGAAGGTTTATGGTGAAGACAATGCTACCATATAAAGGGATGATTAATTAAGAAATTAAGAATTTAAGCATCTAATTGCAGTACTTTGTAGAAAACAAGTGTCTTCACAGTTTTGAAAATTTGTCCAGAAATAGCCTGGGCTTCTTCTCAAAAAAATACAATTCAATCCAATCACAAAGAAAATCAACCAAATCCCCCGTGCTTGGGAATGGTTACTAAAACTAATTTCTTTTTCATTTTGGGAAAGCAAATGTTGTGCTGTTTCAGCACACTGGTGCCATAAATAACTTTTAAGAATAAATCCCACACAATTTTTAAGAGTTTTGTAATCCTTACATTCAGGGATTTTAAAGCCAGAGAGAGTATTAACTCATGCAGCCAGTCCTGCAGAATAAAGCCCAGGGAGTTCCATGCAGTTCCTATTACACAGCACACACTGGGACAGCAACCTGATTTGTCTGGATGACTCCAGAAGATGGAGAACATCCCTTTTCTTGATAATTTCATCCTGTGATTAATCCTCTGCTGTGTTTAATACATATATCATATTTATAATTTTAATGTGTGTGTGCACCTTAAATTGGCAGCTCTCGGTTTTCGTTCTCTGGAAGGTAATAAATCCCCCAAAATGCATATGGTTTTAGAAAGAGATGACCGTAGTCTCTGCAGAACCACCAATAAATCACAATTCCAAAAACCAGCAAGGTTTTTTAATGGGTGGCAAGGGGTTTGTTCACTTGTCTCTGCATTACATTATGTGGCAGATCCTTTGCCTAAAACCATGGTTCCAATCACTGTCTTTTCCAAATCTAGGATTCAGAGTACTGGAAAAGAGCTTTGATTCCCTTGTTATTACTATTGTTATTTACTGCAGGGTTGTTTACTGGAGCAACGAGGTCTCTGCTTTCATGTGAAAAACATAATTTCTGATTAAAAATGATAAGGCTGATAGACTGCAAGAACAAATTAATTTGAATTTGCTACAAAACAGAAGGGGAAAAAATGAAAAATTGAAAAAAAATCCCAAGCCAAACCAAAACCAAAACAAAAAAAAGCCCCTATCATTTTGCCCAGGAGGGTCACGGAAAAACTGAGTTGTACTTCTCTCGAAATTAATTTCCTTTGTTGAATTGCTACTTCTCCTTGCTTATTGTCAGGAAAGGACCCCTGTGAGCACATTATGGAGCAAACCCAGCTCGAGCAGCCACATTTTTTTGGTGCAGGGATTTGTGATCCCACTAGGGAGAGCTCATGGACTGTGGTTTTTTTTTTCCTCACTGTGTTTTTACGACTGTTGCAGCACGGTCCTGTCTTTCCCCCTCCTCACATCACCCCTCAGGACTATGAGGCCTGAAACATGTGCGTATAATATTTTTTAAAATGCAGGATACAGTGGGAAATAGTTGGAGTAGTTTTGCCTACATCTTTTTTCTCGTAATCAGGTTTTCCACTTCCTTTCTGAGGTCTAAGAATGGATAAAGAAACTAGAACAGAAAGCTGAGTCTGGTGCATATATTTTGGGTATTTTTTCATCCCCACTCACCCACATTCTTTGCTCATATTGGGAAGCAATCCTTCTACATCTTGGCTTCTTATCTATAAAATTGTGATACTGACTTTTTTTTCTTTTTTTTTACCTGCCTTCTCTGTTTGGTTGGAACAGCCTTCAAAGCAGGGGCCAGATGTACCCTCACTTGCAATTGCAGCCCCTTTGTTTTACTGTGCCCTGAACAAGACATTACTTGAGGCATATCCCCAGCACAAAAAGGAAATAGTAACAGTAGTTTGGGGAAGAGATTTGTTCTTTGTAGTAGAGTTGGGCACGAGGGGAGAGAAAGGGGTCATTTTTTTAAGCTTGTACAGTTGTCCTGCATTAAAGCACATTTTCCAGCTGGCAGATCCTGATAGTTTTAACATAAATACTTCCACAGCACGATGTCATTTCCTAAAAGGCTGCAGGGATCCTAAAAACCGCCAGAGGCTGCTGTGACCAAATTAGAAAGAAAAGTCCACTATATAAATCCATTGTAGGACAAGCAGGTCTTTCCTCTTCCCACTGAGATTCCTATCTCCCCTTCCTTGCCCTGCTCAGTTGCTGGCAGCAAGGGACAGAGTCAGCAACCTCCTCACTGAAAGATACTAAAGACTCCAACAGAAACCTGAGAAATCCCTACAATTATGAATCAAATAGCAAACCAAATGGTGCTTCCAGTGAGGAGAAAAGGAAAAGAATCAGTGTACTGCATCTATAGAAATTATTGTTTTGTCAAAGTGGAATATTACACGTTTGGAATATGACATGCTCCTCTTGATTTATTGATGTGGAAAATATGGAGCCTTCCAGTGCCTTTTTTAACACTTCGTTGTCGCTTCCTAACACCAAATCTGGAGGCACTATCATAAATCTACTGCATAGTAAAGCCTCACTTAAACCACGTGCCATTAATTATTGCCAGTGCCAAATAATTGGCTGTGGGTCCTTCATCTTGTTTACCAAGTGTCTTTTATAAAATATTTTTCCTTCCAAGGACACACATTTCTTTGTCAGATAAGGGTGACAGCCCACCTAAGCACAATTAGCCAGAAGAATTCTTGCTCACTTTCAGGAGCTCCCCATACTTGTGCTTCCTTTTCTCTCTTTATCACACTGTTTTTCTGGTCTTGAGAGCTGAATTTCAAGTGCAGAAGGGGAGGAAGGAGGATGGGAAACATATTTTTTAAGGCCTCATCTATATACTTTGTAATAAATGGATTGTTTTCACATTAAAAAAATTGGTGCCCAGCATCTAAAATACATCTCCTCAAAAGGAAAAGCAAGCAGAGAAAACTGATTCCCAAAAGCTTACAGACAGAAGCAAAGCATTCTGTAGGCATCCACTAAAAAGAAGGGGAAATAAGTAGGAAAGGGAACAGGCAGGGCTGAAGAGTTTTCATATGTTGTTTTATTGTGTTTGGTACTTCTGTTAAAAATAAAAGGAAAGCTGAAAAGTGGTAATGGCTTGCAGCAGTAATGAACACAGAAGTCTGGTCGCACATCCAAGACTATAAGAGAGCCTATTCCCATCACATCTCAGGGAATAACTTCTCTTTGTGTTGAAAATGGTGCAGCCAAGAGGGAGAAAGCCTTTCCTTGCAAGTATCCTATAAGCAGAAAGAAAAGACATTTAAAATTCAGATTTACCAGTGGATGAAGGCATGCAAGTCTGCTTTAGAGTGATCCACATGTCTAAAAGGACTATATATTTTAAAATATGTCATGTGATCTGAGAGGGGAGTTTCCATGACACCAAGCCCTGGGAAAGCTGTTCTGGGTAGCAGAGTGGCTGAGGAGGAGGAGTAGCAATCTGGGGAGGACACAGAGGGGAAATGGCTCACACCACGGGGCAACACTGACTTGCTCTGGGTTCTGTTGCCCTGCAGGACCGGTGACATTGCCCCAGAGCAATATAGTCCTCTGGCTTTAGTCCTCTGTTAGTAAGTCCTGCTCTGGGAGGGAAGAAAAATCCATCTGATCATGCAGATGTCTCTGGATCAGGGAAAAAAGAACACTGAAAACTGTTACTGGTGTTTCAGCCATTGAATACCAGATACTACTCCAACTTGTTGTTGGGCTTGCTTTCCCTTTAAGAAGGCATTTTAACAATTTTTTTACAATTTCCCTGGTCCTGTCCTCCCTTTCCCTTTCCCTTTCCCTTTCCCTTTCCCTTTCCCTTTCCCTTTCCCTTTCCCTTTCCCTTTCCCTTTCCCTTTCCCTTTCCCTTTCCCTTTCCCTTTTCCCCTTCCCCTAATTTTCCCCTTTTCCCCCCTTTCCTTTCTTTCTCTTTCACTTTTTTCCCTTTCCCTTCCTCATTTCCCCCTTTTCCTTCTTTCCTCCTTTCCCACTTCCTCTTCATTTTGCTTTTCCTACTTTCCCCTTTGCCCCTTCTGTCCTTTTCTCTTTTCCTCTCTTTCTCTTTTCCCCTCTCTCTTTCTCATTCTGCCTTTCCCTTTTTCTTTGTCTTTTCCTTTTTCTTTCCCCAAATTACCTTCCTGAAGAAGGGGATAGCTCAAGCTTTCCCAAGGAAGGGGAAGTGCACTCTTGAGGCACTCATTTTTTAAGTGACCCACTTAGGATTTGAACTGCAACCCTGTGGTTCCTGATTAAGCCATGGAAAAGGGATTGCACACAGAGGGAGAGAGAGAGACTGCATATCTTTAATAAGAAAAGTAGATTGCTGAGATCTGCCTCTGGAAAAAAGAATAAAGGGCTTTTTAATCATTTAGAAGTGAAGATGTCAGTATCCATCACCCACCTTAGTTTTATCTGAGTCAGTCTTGTACAGAGATAAGACTACCTGCCCTGACACACAAAACAATATCTGCTTTTATGTCCTGGCCATGGATTGCACTGGAATCCCAGCTGCGCCACAGCAGGATCAGAACAGACGTCATAGGAATTATCTCAGGAGGAAGTTTTCAAAAGCAGCTATCAGGTGTGCTCTGTTGATAAACAGACCTAAGATCCCAGCCTCTTAGGAAACCCTTGTATCTCAGAACTCCTACCACTGAAGTGCTTGGGAAACCCTTCTCCCAGTGTGTGGGTCAGGTCAGCCGTGTGGTGGGGAAAAAAGGAGTTGCTCAAGCCTCTCACTTGATGGAGGTGATATGGGCTCTGGGTTTGGAGAAGAATGAAAACAGGTTTTCTGGCTGATAAACTTTATTGTGATTGATTTTTTTTTTCTTAATAGGAATTGTAGGAGCCTTAGTTAAATGGAAATTATTTTTCCATTTGAGAACAAATTAATATTGGTAAGTGTAAAATTCCTCACATGTTTTTCCATCTAGATTACTCTCTTTCATGGTGCAAAGCTAACTCTGTTCTCCTTCAGTCTTGAGTAAAATCTGGCAGAACATTTTTCAGGAGGCACTTCCAGCAGCAGATGACCTCTGATGATAAGCTATTTTCACATAGCCACATAAATCATATAAACTTTCAATAAACATCAGGAAATAAGTACCACAGTCAAAGAGGGGAAGATCCCCGACTTGAGGAGGAAGTTCCTGGGTGCAAATCTATATTTTACCATGCTTGGACTTGAGTGGAAATTAAAAACATTGTTTACATTCAAACCTGATATCTGAGAGGCAAAGGGAACCTCCAGGGTGTGGGGTGAATGGGGCCTGCACTGAATATCTGGTAGAGACCTTGTCCTCTGTGAGAAAAGGAGGGCTCATGAAGCTGGGGAAAATCATGGAGCCTTTGCCTTTCTCTTCCATCACTTTGCAAAGAAATGCTCCCAAGGAAGTGTGGTGAGGCACCCAGAAAGTGTGCACTGCCACATACATTCTGACAAGACTATGATCTTAAAGTCATCACAAATTTACCCAGAAAGTGCAGATACAGTTTTCAGTCTTTGCATATTCCTTGTAATCCTTGCATGATTGCACAAGCTGTTGTGCTAATAGTAACAACTTTCATAGAGTTGATTTGCAGAACTCTGATTTTATGAACAGTCACATCCAAAGAATTTAAATTCTTCCTATGAATGTCTGTGTAATTCCACTGCACTCAAAATGCAGACAGCACATCACTATTTTTTTTGCTCAATTTGGACACTGTAAAACACTAAATGTGTTTTGTCCAGACTGTATGCACTGCTCCACAATGCATGGGAATTGAAAGGAAAAAAAAAAAATCAGGAGCTGCAGGCATAGATTTGAGAACAGGGTTTGGAAGAAAGAGAAGACATTTGATCAGAACAGCGATCTCTGCAGGTAGAGCCAAACAAAAGCAGTGGAACAAAAGCTGGCAAAACCAACTAAAGAGGTGGCAGAGATTAACTCAGCTGCTGTTTCGTGCTGGTGGCAAGAAGTGCTGGAGATAATTGTCAGTAATTTCACAGGTGCTGCCTCCCCAGTATCCCCATCCCTGCCTGCCACAGGCCAGACTTGTCCCAAGAGCTATTAACGCCACACATCTGTGGGGGGGAGCCTGCCTGCAATTCATGTGGGCCGTGGGAATACTTTTCTCAGCAGAGCACACTGGGCTCTCGTGTGTGAGCAGCAGAGTCTCCATTTGACCTCTACTTTCAAAGCATCTCAATGGCCTGCTTTGCCATAATCCCCATAAAATCATGCAGGCCAAGGCAGAGCAATTAATTTTAATTGGTAACTCAGCCTACTGGCTTCAAAGGGAATTCAGAGATTGAGTTAAAATTTGAAAAATACAAGTGTAAATATCACTGCTTCTTAAAGGAAGAAGTGTAAAGGACTAAGTAGAAATATTCCTGCTGGGTGAACTCTGAAAAAGTCATTGTGCCTTAATTTCCCTGATCAATGACAGGGGGATAATGCTACCAAATCCATTGGCAATGCTGGAATATTTGCAAATAGTGGTTTATCAGTGTAAAACAAATCAAGCTGTTTTCACACAACTTTAAAAAAAAATCTGTTCACAAAGTCAGGCCAGAGAGTGTTCAGCTTTGTGATAAGGGACTACCTCTAAGGATCTTCAATATCTTCCTTTGGAAATTTTAAGATAGACTTAAAATTTTGGCTTCTTCCAGAACCTTCATCTAAATCAAATTATGGTATATTCCCAGCAGGAATAAAATACTAAAAGGCTTAACATTTCTGCCCTTTCCCAAGCAGAATGTATGCATTTGATATGTATTTGATAGCAGGGATCTGTGCAAAAGGGGAAGGGCTCTAAGCAGGGTAAAACATGATTGTGTTGGAAATATTAGTGTTGAGGACTTTTTGTGGAGAAACTTCTCAAGCTTTTGTTAATCACAGTCAGAGAATTAGATTTCACAACCAGAGGTTTAGATTTTAGTTGAGGTTTCCCTAGATTCCAAGTACTCACCCTGGTTCATTTGCTGCCTTTTAAGGATTTTCTAGGCACCAGCTAGAGACCTGTTCCAATCTTTTCCTGGCTGTCATTTCCCAGATCATTATGCTGTGCTTACAAAGCAGTTTGGCAATTTTGTCTTTGGCCTGGCCTCTGTAGAAAAGCAGAATCAGTTGATGTACTACTTAGAGTAAATGTTTTAATGCTTTTAAATATCGATTTCAATATGTATAAAAGATGTTCACGCAACTTCCCACCCTGTCCCCAGTGGGGAGATCTGAAGAAAGACACCTATTATTACAAACAAACAGACTCCCAAAACTGAAAAAAAACCCAACAACCCTAAGAGAACTCAATGTTGTTTTAACCGTGGGATCTTGGAATCTGGCCCAAGTTTCCTCACATTTTTTGTGAATTCAGTTGGCAAACTGTGTGAGTGAAGGTGACTGATATTTCTTATGATATGGATTTTTGGTATTGCTGTGGGTGGGGAAGCAGATACTGTTTCTGAATGGATTTTTATGCCAAACAACCCCAAAAACTCCTTTAGGAGAAAATTCATAAGTAAAAATATGTTTTAGGGTCACATTAAGTTAAAATTTAGGACTTTTAAAATTTCATGCCCTGATTCCTAGAAACAAGCTTCCACTGGAGAATGGTGTGTTGCTTGAATGTTAATTAACTACATACATGGATTTTAGAGATACAAATCTTGCATTTTAAATCCTGTGCAGCACCAGGTCCTTTGGCCCGTTCTGGCAATAAACACTTACACATATGATTCACTGCTTCACTTCATATCTGAACACACTGAACAGGCTACACAGACGTAACCAAGGGAAAAAAATCAAGTAGAAATTCAGAAGGAGTCTCAGGTCTCTGGTCATAAGGTATGTCTATGGCAGGAATAAAATGAGAAGCCAAAGTATATTTGTTTAGATCAGTGATCACCAGTCCTATGAGCCACCTTGGTTATTAATCTCTATCTTGGCTGCTGGGATCTGGTCTCAAGATGAAGACATGAGGGATCAGAACTTTTGAGCATTTGGTTATAATCTAAAGAAGCTATTGTTTCCCCAGGGCCTGACTGAAAAATGAACACGCAACCTTGAAATGTAATGATCAGCCAACAAATAAATCATATCAAAGCTTGAAATGTAATGATCAGCCAACAAATAAATCATAGCACAATAAGCCATCACAAAATCATTGTGATGCCTTATTGTGCTATAATTAGGGATTTTCCCCCATGTAAACTTGAGGGTAGATTTAACTGCAAAGAAAAGAAATATTGGATTGCTTCTTTTATAGAAAAGAAAGGTAACTTTCCATTTAAATAGTTGTCTGCTATCCATAACCTCTCTTTTTCCCTTTGTTCCCACATCTGTCAATTGGTGGTTTTGCACATTTCCCTTTGTTCAAGCATGGAACCTCACAGAACAGAAATATTTTTGCTGAGTTATTGCTCTGTTTGGTCTATTTGATACTTCTTGAGTTTTAGAGTTCTTTATGTAATAGCCTACTTAGTATTAAGAAACTGTCATAAAATAAAGCTTATACATGTGAATTTTCCAGGTGCTAAATTCAAGCTCAGTGGTTTTTGGTTGTTCCAATGGTTACAAATTTCTACAGAGCTAAATGTGCTTTTTTTTTTTTACCTCAATATTTATTCTTGACATTAGGGGTTCCCTTGAGTAACATATAATAAAAGTTTGTAAATGTAAATCTGCTGATAAAAGAATGTATTCATACGGCTCGAGGATTTTTTGTATGATAAGTGGTTTGCGGCACCAAGGTTTTAAATGTGAGATCTTGGAATTTGGCCCAAGTTTTCTCACATTTTATGTGAATTCAGTTGGCAAACGCTGTGAGAGTAGATAACTGATATTTAACGTGATATGGATTTTTGGTATTGCTGTGGGTGGAGAAGCAGATACTCTTTCTGAATTGATTTTTATGCCAAATGACCCCAAAAACTTTTTTTTGGAGGGAATTCATGTTTTAGGGTCACGTCAATTTAAAATTTAGGACTTTTAAAATTTGTTTACAATGTTACTGTATAATTAGTTAACAATGGAGCAGAGAAGAAACAGAAAACCACTCTGATGTAGTCCCAAACAAATTTTTTATGATTAATTTAAAAATAATTAATTACCAACTCCTGATCCAGCCACCTCTGTCTCTCCCCCCACCCCCACTAAAACCAAACACGTGCAATGTGAGACCAGCAAAGTAAAAGAAAAATATTATCATGGTTCCCTGACTGCTTATTTTTTCTCTCAACATTAGCCATGAAGCTTAGATGATAACAAAGATGATTTTGTTGATCCTGATGTACCTGGAGAGAGAACAGCATGAAAATGTACTGCTTTGGAAAGAGAAATTATCTCTGTGGCCATTTTTTTCTCTGTAGCTATTTAGCTGAATTCTTCCAGGAAAAGATGAGGGCTAAATCTTCCTTCTCCATCTCCTCTGTTTAATTTCCTCCCTTGTCATGATCATGTTTTGCCCATGGAGAGGAAGAAATCTCTGCCACTCACAATGCAGAGAGCTCATATTCACCCAGTGCTCCCTAATTAACTCCAAAGAAATTGCCTCACTAGCCATTATTGCAAGAGCTTTTCTGTCAAATGTTGGCACTCTTCATATTGTCATGGTTTTCTGCTTCCAGATCACAAGGTTGAAATTCTTAGTCTCTTCTTACCCGCTGTTCTTTAAATTTCAGCCTCTTGAGCAAGGTAAGTGAGAGCCATTGTTTTTTGTTTTAACTAAGATTTGTTTCAACTTAAGTAACAAAATTAGGTTTCTTTTTTATTTTCTTATGGATAAGGGAAAAAATAAGCAAGAACACTTAACACAAGAGCATCCTCTTCCTTCAAAAGTTAAGGAAACATAAAGACTTCAAGCCACACTTCAAAATCACACTTGGTTCAAGGTATTTTGGGAAACAGCCAGCATAATACACAATATCTGAACACTTAGTGGGTTCAAATTGAAGAAAAATATTATTTTTTCCAATTAATCCCAGATTTTATGGAAGAAGAAATGCGAGGTGTTTACAAGCTTGAGAGAAAATGTCGTTTTTTAGATGAAGAGCAAAATAAGGGAAGGTAGAATGGAAACTCCAAAGAGTTCTTATTTTTTAGTTTATACACATTAACCAGACATTACTTATCACTATCTATTTGGACCAAACTAGAGAGTGATAAAAGTCTTTGAATGTCTGTGGCATTCACATGTTCCTGGCATTCACATGGGAACTCACAATAGGTCTTTATCAAATTAAAAAGGTTGCTTTTCTCTCCAGGAATGTGGTCATAAACAGCTGCAAAGCAAGAGGGAGGAATGGTTGTCAGCATGAAAGAAGAAAAAAAAAAAGGAAAAAAAGAGAAAAAATAAGAAATTTTTCACCTTTTATGTTATATGTTGACATACAAAGTTATCAGCACATCACAGGAGGTTGAAGGGGAATCTCTGCTGTGTGTCAGCTGCAGTCCTGAAATGAACCTGTCTGTACCTGAGCTGTGGGATGAGCTCAGTGCACCAGAAAAGCAGTCAAATTACAATCCATTTCCTTCATTCTTTCCTTCCTGTTATATTTTTTAAAATTTTTGGTCAGAAACCAGCTTTCTTTTACTTCTTTATTTGGTGACTCAGAGCCTTAGCTGATATAACTGATATTGTGACACGTTAATGTATGTTTTCTGGATTTCCCTTTAGCCAAGACACAATTTATTCTGCTTAAAGTACATTCCTAACATAACTACATTGATTCCTACAGCTTTCTCCATGCCCTGAAATCTTTGCTTCTTGCCCCAGATCACAAGGTAAATAAACACTCTCAATAAACTCACTGTCACTCATAAAACATCTCCCTGCTCCAAAGCCATAACTTGTCCTACAGTTTTCATTTGGATTACAAACATACAAATAGTTCAGCAGCAGTCCATTAAATACCATGGTAACCTGCTGCTTTTAATTATCCTCCTGTGTGCCGTAACAGCTGCGAAGCACAGGGTGACGAGCCAAATGTAATTAAAATACTGTGGCGTGCTCCAGATGTGGCAGTCATTTGCCAGGTGTTTATTTTTAAGGTATAGCTCGAAATCTTACCCTGTTAGCTCATCTTCTGCTACAGAAAAAGTCACTAAGAGCACAAATACCTTTGTGTAGTTATGACTGATTTTTTCAGTTTTGGTAATGGGGGACAGATTTTTTGGTTCCCCTCCAGAGCTAAATATTAATTAAGGACATTATTGCTACTATTTTGAACTAAGGCCACACCACACAAGACATGATCCAAAAGCAACTGAAGTGCAGGGAAGAGTTTATGGCATTCTGTTTTTGATTGCCTATGGGGTGCAGATTTAGCCCTTAGGGCATCTACACATCACGTGCCTATATTGCACATTTGTACACAACTTTTCCCATAATTCACTGACATGAATAATATTTGGCTTTGAATTTTGTTCTGTTTTGTTTTTATTGGTTAGGTTTGTGGAGGTTTTGGGGTTTTTTGGGGGGTTTTTCTTTGTTTGGGGTTTTTTTGTGTTGTTGTTTGTTTGTTTTTTAAAAATTTATCTGGGATTTTCAAGCCCTCTTTTTAAAGCCAACAAAAGCCATTTGTCAGGTTTGTCATGTAATGTAATAATGTAACTCCCTATATACCTGGTGGTCCAATATCTTAAAAAAAACCCCAAACCACCTGTCCCCCAACAGCTGTCCTTCAAAATATTCTGTAAAAAGAGGAAATCTGTTGGCTTAGACCTCACAGCAATAAAAGGCAATCTATGCTGTTGCAGTTTGCTGATCTTTTCCTTTCGTGCAAAAAATAACAGATTTTTCATGATGTTGGCAGAAAGCGGCCTTCTCACAAGCACATTGTTGAAATGGAGAGAGTGATCATTCATGGCAGTTACTGATAGGGCCAACAGCCTATATGAAGATCACCAAAATGCCAGATCCCAACATGCGTGAAAGAATCTGTATTGAACTGCATGCATCTGGAAAATAAAGTGGTAGCTGTCGTTTTTTCTTAAAAACCCTATTTTGCAGACAAATGTTAAATTTCATTGCCATGCTGCCATTTAAGCTTCTCAAAAAATTGGAATGCTGACTTTGAGGGCCTTATGAACACCAAAGAGCAGCTGCAGCCACACACGGGCACCCAAAAGTGTTGGAATGAAATCAAAATAGAGCTTGAAGGATTTATAGCCGTGTTTTCTATGGAGCAGGATGGATGCTGAACTCTTCTTAAAATGTATTTCCTGTGAATGCAGCTATTTCCAAAGAAAAGGTACTCCATGGTCTAAAGCAGATGACTCAGGCCCAAGGAATCCTTATTCCAGTCAAATGGCAACAAAGCATTAACTCTTCCTTTTTGAGCCAAACTTAAGATGGTGATTACTTCCCTAACTCTCCTCTTGGTCTTCCAGATGGGATGTGTCAGAATTTAACTAATTTTTTTCTTTCAGGCCTGGAAAACACAAGAGTTCGGGCTTTCAGTTTGTTAAGTTTTGGTTTGTGACTCATCACGGCAACCCCATATGCGCAGAGCTGAGAAATGAACACATTTGGCTCCAGAAATGTGGCTCAGGGAGAAGTCCAGAAGAACCTGTGCTCACAGCTGTCTCTGGAGAGCAAACAGCAGAAGGGGTTTGGCAGAAAATGAGGTCAAACCAGCTACAGGATAAGCAAGATCTGCGGTATTGCTCAGGAACCACAAGGCTTCCTAGCACTGCTCTCAACAGATAGCTTCCAAAAGGGCAAAGCAAACCCTTACCTCCAGTTTTCCACAGAATAAAAGATTAGCCTGGATTCTGGGAATAGCAGAAAAACTCCAGTGCTGCTGAAGTTTTTCTGTTTGGGGCAGAAGCAGATTTGTTTTCTGAGAAATGGTCTGCACTTCTCAACGTGTTTTTAATGTGAAAGTCATCCCCACTTGCCAGTGAGCTTTACTTTTCCTTGAAATTTGCTTTAACAGTGTTTATTAACATTTCAAACCTCGTATTGTTTCCATTACTTTGTTATTTTAAGCTGGGGATCTAGGCCTAGACAATGTAATATTCAAGTTTAGAAAGCAGAGGCATCATGTATTCCATTTTCTTCCACAGGTCAAAGACACATATCTTAGTCTGTCAAGGGATACGATAAACATCAGGCAATTCTCATTGGCTTTCATACTGACAGTCAGAAATTCTGAATCTTTTGGGAAAAAAGTCCATGCTTTGGGCCTTCAGTCTAATCTATTGCTTTAAAATTTGAAGTTAATTCTAAATAAAAAAATAATTTTTAAAAGGCGGTAATAAGTGTCTTCAACAGCTGCAGGTTTATTAATGTAATTCTAAAATATATTTATTTTGGAAATGAAAATGAAATAGAGGGAATCAGAGACATCCTATTTAACTATGAGCACTCCATGAAAGAGAAAACTTGGAAATATAGCAGAACTTTATATATTCAATTCCTGATTTAACAAGAAGGGGACCTGCATGGGTTGTGCTCAGGGGGCAAATGTTCTGATCATTTTTGCCTTGCTTATTTTTAATTAGGGGGTTTAATGCATGGGATCCTTCGTATCCTTCTTCAGTATCTCTGTCCCTGATGCTTGCCATCTGGCAATGGCACAAATACATTGTAAGGGTTTATTATCAGAGATAAACCAGCAATATTTCTTCCTGGCCTGGACTGAATTATGCACTACCTGCACTATGTTTCTGTGCTGTGACCTTCAATGCATGAAGTTGTATCTCAGCCTCCTTTTCTTCAAGCTTGGCAAGCCTGAAGTCCACAACTGCTCCTTACGGGACATTCATTGCAGCCATTAAATGGCAAACACTCTAATTACAGCACATTAAGCTGGATCTAGTTGTAGGAGTAAAAAAAAAAAAAGAAGAAGAAAGTTGCAGACACCGTAATAAACTAGAGCCTAGAAGTCAAACTATGGAGACTAGAAAGACAAAACAATAATTAAAATTACATGTGGTGCATGGCAACGTTTTTGCAAGCTTCCAACTTCAAGGAACATTTAATTATTCTAGGATTATAGTTACTGCCTGAAAAAGTGCTGAATCATTAAATTTCCTTGAGGGTTTTTTTACATAAAGTTTACCTGAAATCTTATCACAGGAGAGAATCATGGAAATGTGTATCAAAATCCTTGTGTATAGAAAGAGAAGAAATTGTCACACACAACAAAAACACAAGGAAAATCAGGTTTTTTCAGCAGATGGCTAATTTTGTCTCCACTGGGGTTGGATAAAGCATTCATCTGGACAAACAGCTGGCATAAATAATTAGGGCCAAAAGCACTAATAGGGTACACAGAGATGCTGAAGAGCCCTTCAAAGGGGATATTACCTTGATATTGCCCTTTTTTTTTGTTTCAGTTTCCTTCTTCAGACACTGAAGATCTAGAATTATTTCTGAAAAGTAACAGGCACAGTTTCTGTTCCATTGGCAGGCTCACGAAGACAAAGCTCACTCGAAGGACATGGAAAAACTCGTCTTGGAATCCCAAACCAACAACACAAATTCAAACAAGCCAAGAATTAGGCAGCCTATGTCACTATTCTTCTATTTTGCATAGAGACAAATTATGAGAATGCACAGTTGCACCAACAGGAAAGCACATTGACATTAATTTGTCCTTTTTTTGAGTTATTGCCCTCAGTTAAGTGAGGCTTAATACAGGTCTTTGCTGTATATTAAAAAAAAAAAAAAGAAGAGGGGGAGGAAGAAAAGCAAAAAATTTGCTGTGAAGAGAATAATCTTGTAAAAAATAAAAATCTCCCAGAAGGTGACTCCATTAGGACTGTCCTTAATTTCAAGCTCTGTAAAAATGCAAAGTTACTGAGTTCCAGTAGCTTTTCACAAGTGGAGCAGAACGTAGGGTGTTGCCCAGCTTTCTCATTTATTGCACCTTGTCCACTGCTGCTCTCTTTGGGAGCAAACATCAAATATTCAGATCTGGCGGCTGCCAGTTGCTATTACCTGCACTTCTGCAGCCAAAGGCCACCTTCCTTCCTGCTCAAAACCTTGCTCACTGGTGGAATTACGCAAGCACACTGTAATAAGAGAGATCTAATGATATTGTTGCTTTTTGGGTAGGGCTTCCCCCATCTCCAGTCAGAGAATTTTTTTCACAAGATCTCTTGTTTGTATTTTTTGTGCCAGTAGAGCCACAAGACCTTTCTTAGAGTACTGCTGAGTACAGCTTTCTGATGGGTTTATTCAATTCCAATTATTTTTTAGCAGTTTAAGGAATAAAGTGGAAAACTACTGTCATAGCTATGGCTTAATACTAAAGGACAACACATGAAGATTTTCTGCAGGTTTTATATACTGCTTCCTGGTGGCAGGCTTTGTTTCCTTTCCATGGCTTCTTTCAGAAATATTTGCATCCAGCAGATGGTTCAGGGGATGCAGCTACCAAAGTCAGACTGGGTTTTGTTTAGATGATTATTTGGAAAGAGATCCTGCTAAAGCCATTCACAGGATACAAATAATCCAGCTGACTTTCAGTCTCATTCTCTGTCCCCAGTATTCAGAGCAGAATCCACTTATGTGCAGAATTAATGCATTTGTCTGTTTGATATTTTGATCAAGTGAATGTAATTTTAAAACATTAATATTAGCTGGAGAACAAGAGACCAAGGAAATCTTGTCAGGAAAAAAAATTCAGTTTTGCCATGTTGAGGTATTATTTGTTTAATTTTAGATTACTGAATGCTTTCCAGCTTTTCTCTCTGCTTCACCAAGAATTGAATCAGCTTGCATGCATCTGACTATCCCATGAGTGTTTGTGCTTAGATGAACAATGTTGTGTGCAGAAAGACCCTAGATGTGATCAGAAGAAAATAATCAGCAAGCTCTGTTGAAAATACTTTTTCTTTCCTTTTTTTTTTTTCTTTAAGTTTTAACACAGAATTAATATAAAAATGACTGAAATTCATGCAGTGAATGTTTTTTTGGACATGCAAATCATTAGAGCAGTGTACACTCCATCACCAACAATTTGTTTTAAAGACCTTGGAGACTTGGTTTCTATGTTATGTAGTAAATATTTATCCACTATTCTGCAAAGTTATAAAAGGCGAAGAAAACTTACCTTTTCATTGCAATAACCATAGTGATATTCAGAATAATGATACAGCAAGGGACATAACAAGCTTCTATTCTTCAAAGAGAATCTGTATCTTTTTCACATTCTATTGATGTATTAAACTATTAAATAGCCAGGACAGGGAAGGAAAGAAACCCCAAATAATCTTTTCTTTATTTAGACTGCCACCCACATTAGGCCACTTTTCCTGATAGGTTCTTCTTGAGGAAATTTCAAACTGCCATAAGAATCTGCAACTGGAATGGCCTTTCCAGTGGTATCTGTTTTCCTTTCTTCTTCTTGAATTCAGTAATGACAGAGATAACAGAACAAGCATCTTTCCTTACCCTACCCTTGTGTGATAAGGTGAGGCTGCCACTATCACCTGACAGGGAGGGAGAATCCCAAGGGTAATTCTGATATAAGAGGGCAGAACATGTTTCTCTACTCAGTGTCTCACCTTCCAAGATAAGGGCCACTCTCCCACTGCAGTGTAGATTGGTAGGAGGTGATTAACTGAGCTGGGAATTTCTTAAGGTGGCTGAGAGTAAACAAAGAAAAGAAGGATGCTTCCTGAATCCACATCAGCCATCATTAAATCCCCATTACTCTGCTTTACAGAGGACTGTCTTCCCTCCGGTGGAGAATCTAGAGGGGTTTTTTGAAGTGAACACATTTTTTTTCTCCTTCAAGTAAATTATTTTTCAATTGCTTTAATTCTTTTCTTTTTTTTTTTAATTTATTTTAGATTTTATCACATTGTGACTTTTTAAACTTTCAGCTATGATAAGAAGTGCCATTCTTTTCCTAGTGGTTCTGCATTGCCTGACTAACAACTTTCCATATCCATCCCTGCTGCAATAAATGCTGTAAAAGACAAACCAAGAGATAAAACAGGGACAGGAAACCTGCTTTACTGGTGACCAGTCTGTCTTAAATCAGGTGTACAGTATATTTGTCTGACCAGCACATGAACCAGTGGAGCTCTGGATAAAAAAGACCACTTTAGCCTGTTACACAAAAAATGCCTTGAGCAGAGGCTGTTTGGGTAGGAATGTGCCGAACACACCCACTGGTCCAGCTCTACAGGTTGGATGGACAAGGAAATTTCTAACTCAGTTGTTTTTCAAGCGTGAGGCATTCCTGGCACACCAAGCAGACCTTTAGGAGCTGGGATATTTTATGGCTCTCATCTACAGGGTGAAACCACAGCTTGACAAGGGGTTTAGGAAAATCAGGCTTGGATTAGTGGCACTAATATGTGTCAGCTGTGGACCTGGGGCACAGATGTTCACCATGAGCACCCAGTACAGAAAAAGCAAGGTCTTGCTAACACAGACATGTGTGGACAGACCTGAGCTCCTGTGAGCCACGTGTGGGAAAGGTGCCAGTGGCTATGTTGCCATGACTTTATTTTCAGCCCAACAAACCCGGCCTGTGAGCACAAGGCTTCTTAGGCCAAGCACAGCACCCTGTCAGCACAGGTCTCCACCTTCCCAGTAACATCCAGCCTCCTCCAAGAACCAAATGGGATAGCCTGGATCTGCTTGTTCACCTCCATGGACACGTGTCTAAATGACTTCCCAGAAACCACAGAGCAGCTGCTGGCACAGCAGAGATTTATTCTCAATGTTCAGACTGAGAAGGTGCTCTGCATAAGGCAAAATGGAAGACAAAGAATTTCATGGTCTTAATGCCACGCCTTAATCATTCTTTTAGCCTTTACAGTTAAAACTCAAGTTTTCCTTACTGCAGAGGGGCAGAGAAAAATACAGTTTCTTCAAAATCCAGTGTAAGCTTTATTTCTTTTTCAGAAAGATAATCATCCACTTAGAAGCTGACAAACCCACACTTTATATTAAAATTATATTATGTTGAAATGATCTTGGTACTCCAGGCAACCCTTCAGCAAAATTTTCTGACCTGCCTTTAAGTTCAGACAAGGGCAGGCAGTGTCAGGTGAGAACAATGTTCAGCCACATCAAAAGGCTTCAGTCACAGTGAACTTTGTTCACAAAAATAATTGTGCCAGCTTGTGTCCTGTACCTCAGAAAACCCACTGCCATACCAGTTTGCTCTGTCAATAATCAGACAAAATAACCTTTTGTGGCACCTATTCATCCTTATTATATTCTCAGGTACCCATAACTTATTTATAACACACATTTCTCAGAGGTCAACAATTTATTAGGCATTTACCTCATGGCATTTTCCCAGTTGAACATCAGAACCCCATAATAATGATGTGCAAGCACACTTTTACAAGACTTTCATGGGACACCACAAATAATATAATGGAATGAATCAAGCAAGTGATGACAATTAGTTAAATAATGCAAGAATCTCTGTTGTAACTTGCACTTCAAGCAGAATATGAGGTGGAAAAGGCCAATAGCATTAGGTCATCTCAAGGGACAAGAATATTTGTAATACACTAATTGTGAAGTATTTCCTATAGATATTACACAGATTCATATAAAGAACATTTCACTGCACAGCAAACTTTGCTGCCTTTGGAAGCTCTCACAATTTTGCCTCTTGTTAAACTATCTTTGCTCATGTGATGTAATAGTATATTCTCAGGAATTAAATACATGTTCTTTCCTTGAGGTAGGAAGATGAGTAACTTTCCATGAATCAAGCTGATGAGAACATTTCCCTGAGGGAAAGCATTGTCCATTTACCGCAGGTTTATTTAAAAAAAGAAAAAAAGAAAACCGGTTACATTTACCCATTGCAATTCAACAGACAGTGCTCCTTCTTCCAAGCTGGTAGTGGCCTAAGTGTCAAGACGGACAGAAAGATGTGCTGGATTTAATCACAGCCTCATGAACAGTTCTTACTACTGTAGATGTAATTGTCAGTACATGCAGAAATCTTAGACCGACATAGCCAGGGATTTCTTAGGCAGGCTAGAAAGAAGTACAGCTTTCTGTAACACTCATTCCCAGTGTTCATTCCTAAAACCAAAATATGCTACTTTTTACATTTTCATCTTTGCTAGTTGCCCGAACACTACAGAGAGAAACCAGAATCCCAAAACCATACCCCTTGTCTCAAAATATTAAAGCCATTGTTTTTTTAAATACTTACCTGGTGGTTTAATGGATTAAATTTAAAAAAAAAATATATATATTTTCTCTCTTCTTCAGTCTGATGAAGCAAATATGCTTGGCCTGACTGCTAGAAACGTCTCCCTGTGTGTTTCCTCAGTCCCTGAGAAAGGCAGCAGTGTGCTCAGGTGTTACGCACCAGTGAGTGACCCGGTAAGACACAAAGGCAAAGATAACTCAGAAGCTTTGCTCTAGTGGAGAAGGGAGCAGGAACTTGCAGGCACCAGGTTAAACTCCCACATGTGCACCTTACAGCCAAAACCTCTGGGGGTCTGCTCTGAAGGTAAAGACCAGCCCCAAATGTGCTCCTCTTGCCCCCAGATTTCACACAGCCCAAAGTGCTCTGTCTGCTTGCCAGCGTAACAAACCGAATTAACCTGACTAAGTTAACACAATTTGTTAACACAATTTCTCCAGGGAAACATTGGCTTCCTCGGGAGCTGGGGTGGTTTTCCAGCTCAGGCTCCGTGCCCTGGGTTGGGACAGCCCCTGGCTGTGTGTGTCCCTCGGTGGGTGCCCGACAGCCCAGGCCACGGGCGCTTGTGTGCCTGCAGGGCTGCAAGCAGCCACACGCTCTCCTCCCACCAGGCAGGACCTCTCAGCCCATGGCAACGGGGCACAAACAGCAGAGCTCTGGGTGGCTCTGGGTGGCTGTGTGAAGGTTGCGGCTGGCACTTGCCATAGTGCCTGGCAGGCAGGTGAGAGAAGCCCTCCTGAGGGGCACTGCCAGCAGCCGGCTGCTCCTGGCACACAAGGTTTCCCTTCCCGCCCTCTGCCCGGAGAGCAAAGGAGGCTGGATGGACGCACACAGGTGTGTTTTTGGCCACAAAGTAGCAGAATCCTGCAGAGGGAGGTGCCAAAGTAAGATGGCATTTCAGTTGGCTCACATTTTGGATACACTCTGCTGCCAGTCGGGCTCACACTTCCTGCCAGGAGGACAAGGCAGCACTCTTCATCCCACGTGGGGGAAATCCTTCTGCACAGATAACAAATGCTGTTTTCCTTATATCTCCTGCCAGTGCTTCTGAGAAAGCCTCGGCATCCTGCTCTACTCAGAAACAGAGCCTGGTCCCCATGTCAATATTAGAGGCTCTGGGAATGCTGCTCTTTGCAAGTACCTGTTGAAAAAAAAGCCCCAGCAACAGTTTGTTTGCCAAACTTTGGGTTTTGCTTTGTTTGGGCTTTTAAGGACAGGACTGACACTGAAAGCCATCCTGTAGCAACCTGCAAAGAGATTCCTTTCAAAGTGAATAATCAAAACCCGCTGAATTTCCATGGTGATGCCCACCACGGGGGTCTGAGTCACCCATTTGCCTGATTTCAAAGTGACCCCTTTCAATACTATCCAACAACCATAAATCCTGCCAAGGTACAGATTGTGTTCCTCATCTGAAGATTCTCTCTTACTTTTTTTTTTTTTTGTTCGATTCTTCTCAGCCAAATGACATTTGACTATTTCTGGGAGAAGGAAAGAGAGAATTTTGGATGCCTCTCTGAGTTTTATGAATCAGCCTGGCAAGTTAATGGGAAAGTGTGCTCCTTCTGATTGAATTACAATTAACCACAGCAACAGGATATCTCAAAACGTTTTTGTTTTTCTCTGTTAAGAAAGGAGTAAAACACCTCAGTTTAACCTGGATAATTTGCTTGACCTGAAACAAAATTATTCATTTGATATTTGGATCTGTAAAACTTTTGATTCACTTGCCCTTCTTTAAGGTTGAGAGAATAAAAACAGCGGCTTTCTAGAAAAGGCAATTTTCCTGCAAAAACGTGTCTCAAGTTTAATTTTATAGATTAAAGTGTTTTAAACATTAAAAAAATTGATCCAACCTTGAAAACACATTTGGTGTTCTCAGCATTTCTCAGTGTATATAGAAAATAAATAGTATTTCTACGTCTATATCCTCTGGATTACTTAAGAGCTGGAGAGGTAATGAGAACATTTTTCTGGCTGTATTTTAGGGTCTAACCTACAGAAAACTTGTGCTAGGGTGCCAGTTCTCTTGTCTCAACAATGTTCCATTTGAGTGAACTTATTCCAGGTTTACAGCACCACACTTTGAAGAGTTTAAGGACTTAGAAATCAATGTCTGCTTTGTGTTCCTGTGACAATGGTTTGCAGTTGCCAAAAACCACAATCCTTTTCCACAACATAAATAAAAATTGGACATGCAGGGTTAAGATTATAAGCCATTCTCTTCAGCTCTTGTAAACATCAGGCATTTGGGAATAAAAAGGAGGGATTAGAAATCTAGGAATCAGGAAAGGAGATAACATTTCCTTGCTGGGGGATGGAATACAAAACCTGGATTTCCAGTGTGATAGAGAGCAGCCTTCTGAATCAACAGTGTCAAAAATCACTGCATTTCACAGAGGGAAAGGGGCATTTCCAGAACATCAGGTTTTCCTGCAAAATTCTGCCCGAAGTCCAAACACACTAGTCATCTGCCCAGAAATTCTAACAAGCTGCTATCCTAGTGAGGTTCAGGACTGATGTGAGAAAAGTGCCCTGAATATTTTTTGTGGGTTTTTTGGTTTGTTTGTTTGTTTGTTTTATTGTTGGGTTTTTTGTTTGTTTTTGTTTGTTTTTGTTTAGTTGTTTTTTTTGGGAGGAGTGTTGGTTTTTGTTGTTTTTTTTTTTTGTCAGTTACACCACAAAGCACTTTGTAAGACTTGTGTTTCTCAACCAGTAACATCTTAAAACACAAAACTTACTGTTTTTGTGGAAAACACAAGTCAAGGCATCATAGGATTTTTGACCTATTTTTAAAAATGGAACATCTTAATCAACAGCATCAGAGAATATTTAAACTACTAGAAATGGAAAAACAGATTGATGCTTTCTGCTGCTTTAAATCTTTAGGATTCCTGAAGTCACCATGCTGTCAAATTTCCTATCCATTTATAATTAAAAAATAAAATTTATTAGAAATTTTAAGGTATTCACTCAGAATATATTCTTTTTTTTTTTCCCCCTTCAAAACCATTTCCCGTTGGCAAGATAGTTGAAGCTCTGTGTTGCAGAATATTAAAGCAAATGTGGCCTCCCCTGGTTAATTCACTAGGTTTGTGAAAACTTTCCTATTGGACTGCCTTTGATGCCTCTTTCAGGACATTCCTAATTATTGGGTCAAAAAGCTGCTGCTATCACATAGATGTTTTCAAAATTCTGATAGGAGCTAGAACAACTTAAAATACATTTTCCCAAATACACTGAACATTGCTATGAAGGGGGTTCCTGTGCTGCAAACATTCTGGCTTTCATGGGGTTAATTTTTTGAAATTACTTTTAATTTGCTGCATTTTTACTGTATTGTTATGTTAGTCTTTAAAAGCTGGTGGTAAAACTCCAACAGTTTTCAACATAGGAGAAAGAGAAAAAGTAAAATGAAAAAAAAAAATTGCACTGGTTCCAGATGACCAGAAGGCAAAAAATGTTGGTGGTCCTGTACCCTTTGGTCCTACAAGGAAACAAGAAGAGTTTTTATTTCTATTTAAATGATTAGAAAGGGGGGAATTAGTCTTATCAAATACAATCTCATAACACTGTTTTGCAGGGCTGTTAAGGGAATGACATTTCTACTAGCATTTGGGGGCTATCAAAAACATGGATCATTACAGCAATATCTGAAATATATGTTTGAGAACTTCTGGCTGTTTTAGGGAGGGAGGTCTGGAAGGCAGGAAGGAAGGAATTCTGGAAGGAATTCCGGAAGGAATTCCGGAAGGAATTCTGGAAGGAATTCCAGAAGGAAGGAAGGAATTCCAGAAGGAATTCCAGAAGGAATTCCGGAAGGAAGGTGCGGAAGGTGCGGAAGGTGCGGAAGGTGCGGAAGGTGTGGAAGGAAGGAAGGAAGGAAGGAAGGAAGGAAGGAAGGAAGGAAGGAAGGAAGGAAGGAAGGAAGGAAGGAAGGAAGGAAGGAAGGAAGGAAGGAATAGCATAATTAAGGTCAAAAAGGGCCTCTAAAATGATTGATTCCAACCATTAACCATAGCCACTTGAAACATCAAGGGCATTTATGGTGCTGTCCATTGTGAACAAGGGATGACAAACCCAGCTCCCTGAAACACTCCAGAGGTATAGATATGTTCTTACATAAAATTTCTGTACGGATGTGGGCTGGGAAGGGTTTCCAAAACAAGCTGAGAATCAACTCAGTGCCAAATCCATTCTCCCTCAGAGAAGGCACAGCTCCAGTTTTGTACTTCAGACTCAATTGATTCAAACTGTGATCAATTCCTACTTCTCCCCACAGCAGTCTAATTAAGTTTTTAATGGAATTCAAGGTGAGGGATCCTGTTTTCCAATTCAAAGGCTAACAGCTTAACTCCACTGACCTGATTACTACGGAATTTACAATGGTTTAGAACCCATTTTTGCAACATAGATGCTCTCACTCTTACATTTCAACTACTACTTTTGGCTTTAATATCAGATTAATTTCTGATATGTGAATACATTTGCGGATATGGATGCGTGCTGTGTAAGCAAATGCACTTAAAATCTTGTTTTTTGAAGCACACTGGGAAGATGAGTGTGAAGATCACCCTCTTCCTGGATACTGGATCAGGATTTTGTTCCAGAATCAAAACTTCCTGGCTCCTGGGAAGCAGCAGTGAAGAAATGATTCTGTTCAGGCAGCCTGACCTTTTTTTTTTTTTTTTTTCCTAATAATATATAAATATCAGAGAACTTGAGTGGAATGATACAAAGGACATGCTGGAAAGTCTTAAGGCAGTCAGGTGCTGCAGTCACTAAGGCTCACCTTGAGCTGACAGTACTTCACAAAAGACCTTAAAACTGTTCTTTCGTGACAGTGCAGTGCATCTTTTCCATTCTCTGCCTGCTGTCCATGCAATAGGCATCCACGGAGTAGATGCTGAAAAGCCCATGCTTCTCCAAAAAAAAAGTGCTTGCAATACACGTGGGCTTATTTATTGCTAGCATTTCTAAAGGTGCCAGTCAAGGTCACAAGATTCAGTTACTCATGTGCAAATACATCTGGAATGACACATCCTCTGCCGAACCACTTCCTGTGAAATTAGATGTGAGCAACACTAAGGAACATGTCAGAGATGGGGAGAGATGAAATGACTCTCCCCGAGGCATGGAGCTGCCTGCCACTCTCCCTAACACCACGTCTGTTGTGCAGCTGATTAAAAGGGAGTTTAACCCCACAGTGTTGGTAATTCATCTCTTGATGCAGCAGCATCTGGCTGGGACACTGCAGATTCTCCACCTGGATTAGCAATCTTGGTTCTTTAAATGTAATTTACAAAGCATTAGCTTCACTGGATTCACGTAAAATTGGTGTTTGTTGTCTCTCCATCATTTCCAGAGCATTAATCTTGTGGCACACAGAGAGGCTGGGAGGGCTCTGCCTGCTCTGTGTGGCTCCATGCTCTGCTCAGACCCAAGGCTGCTGAAATCAGCCTTCAATGGGTCACACTGAATGTGTGGGTCACAAATCCTGGGCTGAATGCTCAAGTGAAAACTCCTGCTGGTGTTTTGTGTTTATGCTGTGGGGACACATCTACATTTACAGCTCATTTGTGCTGACCTACATAGGCCAAAAATAAATTCTCAAAATCTGCTCTGAAAGAGCACTAAAAGCACTAAATAGATTAATTTTATCTTAAAGATGGGACATTTTCATGTGGTGCTACCTTGGCCCTCTTTTTATTTTCACTGTCCAAAATTCCCCTCTGAATTCCTAAGTAAAATTCTGTTTTTCATGTGGCAAGCTTCCTATTTTTCATGCACCAAGTGATGCACTGAATTAGACCAAATGTAGTTTGGGAAAATGTATTACTACTAAGGTCACTCGTTATGAAAGTTCATCTGATTAAATCTGGTTAGGAAGCAAATCTCAGGATGAAAGGAGGCTGTTGTGAACTTTTCTCTGAAAGCACATTAATAAGGTACAGTGGGATACAGAGCATATTGCTGGTTTGACCTGTGGTAAGTCTTCTGAAATTATTCAATGGATGAGTTTGTCAACATTAATCTGTGCCCTTCTATCTTTAGGGAGAGTTCAAACTGATTGTTATTGTATTAATCAACACTTTCCCTTCTCTAAAAGCCCAAGGGCCAAAAAAAGAAAACCACTTATGTGACGTTAGTGGAACTTGCCATGAGTGACAATTTCACTTTATTTCCAAGTCATACCTCAGAACAAACTCTATAACCTGCCAAAGTCTTGTCCTTAGCAAACCATGGGTGATACTGCTACAGAGGGAGGAAACACCAGTGGTGAAAATCTTAAGTCCAAACAGAACCTTTCCCCATCATGAGGGGAAAATGGACAAAAATTTCTCTCAGGAATCAAACATCTGATGTGGATTCTTCCTTTTCAGACCATTTAATCCATGTACAGGTAGGCAGATGCCTCATTCCATTTCATGAACTCTTCCCTGCCTCTGTGCAGGACACAGAACCATCTACCTTCCGTATTTATATCTATTTTCTATTTCCTCTGTTTGCCATATACTTTTTTTCTCTGTATTTTTGCCTTTAGTGGTGTCATAATCCCAACTCTTAGTTTGAACTGTATCTCTTTGCCTAGCCAAGACATTTTTTCTCTGGCTATAAATTTCATTAAAAGCTCATAGAAGGTATTTGTTTTTTGCACTAGTCCTCCAGCTGAACCAGCCTAGCCTCAGCACAGGACAAGAACAGGATGAGAATATTGTAGATTTACGTGTGAGTTTTATCATTATTTGCAGAGATAAGGCTCAAGATATTACCTTCCACATGTAAATTTGATACAGACACTATGGACTCAGGTGGAACTGAAAAAGAAGGCACTCTGGGCTTTTACATTTTAAGTAACCTTTCATATCTTCTCTCATTGCCCTTGCCTCTAGGCAAAAAGGTCAGAGGAGCAGTAATTGGGTTAATCTTCTGTATTCTGCCAACAAGAATAGAAAAAACACATCCTGCTCCAAGATATCCAGATAAACTCCATTTATGATGCCCTGACTCTGCAGGCAGATTTTTTAAAACTTGACACCCCTTTGGGGATAATGCTATCAAAATAGCTCATCCTCCTCTCTAAAGAAGAAGATTCCTGCTGTCTTGAGGCTAATGTGAGATTTGCATGGACCTTTGTATGATTTATTTAGTATTGGGACTGCCCTTTCCAAGTCACCTTCACATTTTCATCCTTTTAGCAATATTTTGTGTCTTACAGGCTCTTTATACACCTTGGGATTAAGGAATCACCTCACTGTGATATCTTCCACTCCTAAATGTGTTGTGACAGCTAATTTTGATCGAGAGCCTTTGGAGATTAAAGCTCCTCTTTGCAGCTGCCTTGTGTCCTTGCTCTCCCCACTGCCAAATTCTCTTCACTATGAATTTATTCCAGCTTTGCCTTCTAAGAGGAGTCTTGACACTTCCTCGCCCGTGACTCATCTTCCTTCACTGCACTTCTACTTTTCTTCTAAAACCTGTGTAAACACTTCCTCCACAGGTTATTCAGGAAATGTTAAACTAGTCCTGCAGAATATTGCATGCTTCCTCCACAGAAATGTCATTAAATCTTGAACTGATTGCCGATTTTTTTCCCCCAGAAAAAAACATTCAAACTGATATCTTAAAAAATTTATCATGGTGCTCCACAACTGCAAAATAAGAACATGCAAATGTTGGATTTTCTCCCAGTCTTGCATGCTGATTCCATTATTACACCTAGAGATCCAATATTTTATTTCTCACCACTGAATTGAGAAGCCTCCTCTCCTTTTACTGGGGAAAGAACAAATTTTGGAGTGAGTTATGATAAATATTGAAATTGTATATGTAAAGAGAGACTGAGGATGCCAAACATGAAATTACACCAGATGTCCTCTGTGAACACAACTGGCTTATTACACAAATTCAGAGTTCTTTCTCTGCAGTTTTAAAAGCTTATACTGAAGTGTAAATCTCAACAAAATGCTTTGTGTGCATGCAAACTTGTGTGAAGAATCTGGTTCCAGACAATTCCCAATGATGCATCCTTGTTAGTCCTTTGAACTTTCCTCCAGAGGTAATGGAATAGGAGCAGTGGCTTGGATTTGGGATGCAACGTTTCAAGATTTTCCTCTGCTTGAGATAATTTTGATCACTGTATTTTTATATATATTTTTTTCTGCACAAAACCTGTTGTCTTTCCTCTCTCTTAGACTGATCAGTTATTAGCTCCGGAACAATTTAGCTTGTTTGTAAGACTTATGCTGAGGGTTTGGGTACACATTTGACAGTACCCACAGTCTTACAAGCTCTTGTGTGGGCTTACATCTCCAGTTTTAATGCCATTTACAAGTCTGGGTACCTTTGTAAGGTCTCATCTCCATTTCCAAATGGCACCTGAGTGCCAGAAAAGTGGTACTCTGGGTTCTGATCATTTCAGGGCAGCTCTGATACCCTCCTGGTTCAGATTCAAACTTATTTCTGTGTCTCAATAAGAGCCTTTTGATGAGAAAAATAGAATTCCTAGTCTCGCACTATCCTTAAAGACATTGTTTTTGATCATTTGTAGTTGGTTTCATCTTTCCTTAGGTGTTTTGGCTTCCACTGCTGACTTTACTGGAAGCAGATTCCATCCAGCTGGTTCAGAGATGGGATCATTACAGCTTTGAGGGAAGACATGTGATCCATTTCTTCTTTCTGAGAAAAACTCTTGGTGCAATACCTAAATTCAAAGGTGATATTTTGGTTGGATTCACAGTTCTTGTTACTCTAAATTCAGGCCTTCTTTGAAAAGAAGTCAATGTGTTGGAAAGCTAATTCTGAAAACCTAACCAGGAAATTCCAGGGGAATTTTTTTTTTTAGCCAGTTATTCCATGGGTTTTGTTCTGATAGATTTCCTACATTTCTCCCATGATTTATTAGGTTTTATGGATACTCCAACCTTCAGACAAATCTGTCATCTCTGTTCCAACGCCCTGAATCTCTGGTTTCAATCTCCCAAAATGGTTTGAATACCATCAGTCTTGTGATTAACACTCATTCTTACACAGGATTTTTTGACTCCTGCATCCACCTTTTCTTAACCCAACTCTATTTTTGTGCCTGCTGACTTGGTGTAACCTTTCTAGACCATCTCTCACTGCTGCCTGCTGTGGTACCAAGCCTTGAAAAGATGTAGAGAAGGCAAAGGAGCATCTTCCTATTGTGTGACCTATTTCCTCTTCTGCAATAGCCCACTTTAATTGTGTGCCTCTTACATCTTCTGTGATTAACAGAAGTAAGTCCTGGCTTGAGCTTGTGCCTGTAGGGCCCCTTGCAATTATGATCAGGCACCCACAAGTCTTGCCAGCTTTGCAAAAACATACATTACACAAACCTCAGGCCCCAAAATAATATTTTCCCTTTCCTTCCTTGTTTTCCCTTTCATTTTTTGGTAGCAGTTCAGTTACTATTGTCTGTTTCTCCAAAGAACATCCTACACTCTAATACTTTACCAAGTGACCATAGCTAAGTCATTGAGCTGACACGGAGAATGATTTCTAGTCTCCTTTTCTCTGGGGCCACTTTCAAAACATTTTTTTTCCAAGCACTGTATTTTTCCAGGTGCTTCTGGGCTGTTTTGCTTGCTTAGTCCCCTCCTACAGGTAAAACCCCTTTTCTTCAAGATTTCTGGTACTAGAATAGGGAGGCAGAATCACTCAAATATGTCACATTCATTGCTAAGACATTCTGTAGGACTTGAATAAATTTGAGATGTTTTGGTGAAACTAGCTATGGAGTTACAGACCTCTGAAGAACTTCCTCTGAACATATAAGTAAAATACCATTTTCTTGCTCATTTCCTCAAGGGCAGTGTGTGGTAAAACAGCATTTTTCACATGGTTTTCACTTGCAGACTCAGTGACTTGAGACACAACAGTTCTCCCCGTCCCACAAGTGGAGAGCAAAGTTTAAAAAATTTCCAGCTAAAATGTTCAATGATTCAAAACTTAGATGTTAAAGTACATGATCTCTACTGTGTCCCCTTCATGACAGGAATACAGAAAATGGTGTTGAAAAACCCAGTCTTCCTATAAACTATTTTGGAAAAGAAGGAGACACAATCATGAGCAATAAAAAAAGATGACATGAAACTGGGGAAACTAGTGGAAACCCTATGAAAATTAAGGGTCTATCTGAGACCTCACCATTCACATGTTTAACCCAGTTTTTTTACTCAATTTTAGTGACCTCATCTCAACAGAAATTACCCACAACATGGAAAATTCAGCTTCAGTGCTGTCTCTTTCCAGGCATACGTCTCCTTGCTTTCTTTGAGTCTGTAGTAGCTATCAAATAATGGAGTGATAACATTGATTAAGTTGGAAAAGACCCTTAAGATCAGCGAGTCCAGCCATTAACCCAGCACTGCCAAGCCCAGCACTAAACCACAGCCCTGGGTGCCACATCCATGTTTTTTAACTCTCTCCAGGCATGGTGAAAAATCTATTTCCCTGAGCAGCCCTTTTCAGTGAAAAAAATTTTTATTGCTATCCAGTCTACACCTACTCTAGCTCAACTTGAGGCCATCTCCTCTTGTTCTGTAATTTCAAAGGTAATCATAAGCAGCCCAATATTAAAATTTTGAGAGTAAAATAATGGGAAAGTACTAGTTATATGCCAACCCTTAGCAAAACAGCTTTCTCATTTAAACAGAGGTGGCAGTTAAAGTAAACTAAGTGTACTAAAGTCTGTGTTCCTCTGTCCATCTCTCATCCGCATTGCTTTTGTTGTATAATTATCATTATTCAAATAATCAAATTGTTCCATCAATTAGAACTTCTTGGAAAACCTCTGCTAGGAAATTAGATATTTATCCCCAAGTGCACAGTGTATATCTGTAACCTGGAATATAAAAGCTGTCCTGAGGGACTCAGTGATCTGCTGGCACGGCATTCAATCTACTCTAGGTTGATTATACCCAAAACTAAAGCTGGTTAGATAATAGTAGAAGCTAATGGACCAAACTGTGTTGTATGCGTCCTGTGCAATTCTGCTGAACTCACCTGACTGCACAAAGTATGGCAGTGGCAGAATTTATCCTGACAGCCCTCAATTCAAACTCAGTCTTCAAAGTGAGTTTAAGAGTTTGATGTCCAGGTCAAGTTTTTTTTAATGTACATTTTAGCATTCATCATTCTCCATTCATGTCTGGGACAAAGAGTTTTGGAGAAGGGTGTTCAGATGTGGTCCAGGAAAGGAAGGACGTCTACATTCAGAATTTCAAAGGAAAAAATATTAGTAAATTGCTGCAAAAAGTTATTATTTATTGCAGTTGTGTAGTTTGAAAGAGATAGATTTTCTAGCCCTGGTATTCTGGTATTCTTCCAGTGCAACTTGTCAAACCAGGTTACATTAGAAATGTGCCTGCAGCCAAAAATGTGAGAACTCAGTGTGACGATGTGCAGAGACTTGTTTGATTTGGGGTGATTTTCACTTTTCATCAAAGAAACTACATGATCCTCTTTCATGGGTAGTATTTCCAAGGCTCATTATTATTCCCTTGTTTGCTTTGGTTACTGGGGCTCATTGGAGGAAACATTTAATTTAGTTTCTTCATTATGAGACACTCTTTGTCAAGGTGCAATGTTGTGCTTTGTTCTTTAGACTTCTGATCCCTGGCTTTGCCATGTTTATTGACACTCAAGGGAATCTGCATTGCATAACATGTCAGAATTAATTTGTTTGTTTTTCCTTCCCAATTGTCTCTGTTTTTCTAAGGAAACATTCTCCAAAATTATTTTTTTCAGACACAACAAAAAAAGTTTAAATTTGAAACATTACCGATTTCGCACTAGGAAGAAATTTATTTTATTTGACAACACAAGAGATACATAATCAATTTACTCTGTTTCTGCTTAGAGCTGGCAGTACAACAGATCTAAGACTGTCATTTTTAAAACATGCTAGTTCAAAAGACTGTGATTGTCCAAGCACATTTCTAATTAATTTTTAATTAGAAGCAACTATCATAGTTTTTCTATTTGAATGAGATTTCTGTTTGCCAGCTAAAGTAGATGCAATAACATAGGTATGGTTTTAGTGATCCTATTGGTTTTTATGTGCTATACTATTTTTATCATTCAGTAGTTCATGGCTACAGAGAGATACTTGCACCAAAGAGAGAAAATAAATCCGGAGGTCCATGCCTTGACAGGTTTTTGGAGTTTCTGTATGTGAAAAAACAGTTCAGCATAGACTGTTTTACATTTTTATTTAAGTTCTTGCTTTCCAGTTAGTGGAAAGTTGTTACAACTTGTCAGGTGAGAAAGTAATGAATAAATATTGAGTGTTAATTAAATAAACATTATGGTTTTGTAATGCGTCCTTTCCATCTATTCTTGATTGTTCTTCACTGTCCAAACACATTTTCCCTTCCCTATCCCTTTTAGTCCTCTCAGTTTCAGTTTTCACTCCTCCTAAGTCACGCAAGATTTATTGTTTCACCTTAAAGAATCTTCTGTCTTGCCCTGATTTCCGAGGACTATAACCACAAAACCTCTTTCCATTTTTGCTCTGGAGGTAGGAATCACATCTCATTTGTGATTTAAAAGCTCCCTTTTTACAGTCTTCCTTACTGAGCTTTCTTGCAGATTCTCCTCTTGAAATGACCCTTTAGCATCTTCTATCCCCTCTCCTGCCCTTCTCCCTCATTTTGTTAATGGAATAGAAATGCAGCTTATTTACGTTCCTTAATGTATTGTTCAACCAAGTTTCTCCTGCCTAGAGTATGTTGCTTAGGGAAGTCAGTTTAGCTGACAAACTATTTTCCTAACAGTTTTAGTCTTCCCTTTGTCTAGTTAGGTGGGGATGCTCGTCTTTTTAAACTCCTTTCTGCAAGGTATACACCTCCCAGTATTTATTGTTTTCTTCTCTTATAAGCATTCATCAGTGCTGACACTTGTCAACATCCCTGTGCTGAATTTACCTGCAACTTGCAACAGCAGCGTGAGACAAAATTAAAACAAGAGATGTCAGGCTGCTTATTCTGTAGGATATGTGTGCTGTGAAAAGGTGAAAGCCCTAAAATCACCAGAGATAACTGAAGAGGAAAAGACAACCATTTTTTTTGTGAGAGACGAAGGAGGAGAACAATCAGACAGCAGTGGAGTGTGGGGAGCAACCTTCCAGAACAGGTTGGAGCTGGTTGTTTTGCACCCAACAACAGCTGATTGTGCTGTGCCAACTGGCTGCAACCCTGACAGCAGGTGAAGTTCTTTTCTGTCAGACTTCTTGACTCTGAAATATAGATATTGGTGATGGACCAAAGAGAGAGAGAGAGAGATAGGATCTGCTCCATTATTCTGCTCGGAGCAGCTTGGGCCCAATTTTTTAATTAACAAAATGTTAACTAGGGTCCGGCTGTTTGCTGTGCAGGGAAATTTTTCTAATTGTCAGGCATATTTACTCATACTGAGTGAAATCACTGGAATTGCTGCCCCAGGTCAATGCAAATGGAGAAGGGACACTATCAGCAGGAGAACTTAGACCAGGAAGGGATTTCTGAGGGGGAAGAGGAGGGAAACAACATTCAGGGAATGGAAAATCTTCCTGAAGACATCTTAGGAACACCACACTACTTTCAAGAGAACAGTGGTCTAAACATCCAAAATACAAAAAAATATTTAGAAATATATATCTCCTGTGACCAAGATAGATTTGATTTCATCTGACAACATGGAGAAAATACATTAAAATGATAGCTTGCCTTTCATCCAGGGACAAATTGGCTTTTGGAAGCCAGTGAGTTATCAACAGCTTTTCACAATGTTGTCCCAGCATTGTCAGACTGCAAGCTGAGTGAAAATTCTCTCCAGCGAAAGGATTCTGATTACAATCCAAGTCCCACCCCTTATGCTCTGCAGAGTGAGTCAGAGCTTCCCAAACATCTCGGATGTTGTGTCAACACTTTCTTGTAAGAAAGTGTCCTCTATCCTGGAGCCTTGTAGCAGATAAAAGTAATTTCAAACACATGTTGAGCTGGAGTTTCTAAGACCCAAGTGTGCAAATAAAAACTCAGGTTTAGGAAGCAGGTTCCTGGTGTGGTCAAGGAGAAGGTATAGGAACAGAGCTGCTAAGAAGTCCTTACTGAAAGCAAATTCTTGGATATCTCAGCTCTACAAAATTCCTCCTCCCTTCTTCCTCATCCCTCCAGCATCACTGAGCAACGTGTTCCAATATTGTTTCAATATATGACTAACATAATTGGTTTAATGTTTCACTCCTTCCTCACATAAACCTGAAAGTAAACTATAATTCCACCATAAGTAAACGCAGAATGGCACATGAGGCCTCCCCTGAGAAATGCTGGTGCAGAAGAAAAGGCAGAATTTTGTGGCGGCCGCAAAAGCAGTAAAAACTGTTCAGCCTAGTGCATTTCTTCTACTCACCTTCAGTTCCAGCAGAAATATTCAATTCTAATAGAGACATGTGCCATAGGAAGGCCAGCAGACCCTCAGGTCTTCCCAGTACAGTCCCTGAGAAATGTGCCAGAAAAAGTGAATATCTTGGTGGCAGGCCCACTAACTTTCAAAGGCAGAAGCACTGGCTTCTCCTGAAAATTGAGTGTATAAGTATCGATACAATATGCCTCACACATGCACATGTGTATATAAATATGTTTCAATTATTATCCTTCATTTGTTTGAGCTTTCTGTCTTGCTCCTGTTGACGTGCCATTAAATTACACAGAAAATAATACAATGAAACTTTAAAAACCTGTCCCTTTCACACTCTAGCAAGTTCAGAAGACTGAAAAAAACAATTTAATTTACAAACATTTCTTTGGCTATCTTCATTATTTGCGTCCATGCATCTGCTTGATACAATATCTATTAAATATTAGGCTTATGAAACATAGAGAAAATGTTTCTAATCTAGTTGACTGGCTGACCACTGAGCACGACCATGATTTTGTAATAGACATTAAGGCAATGCTCTCTTCTCTGATGAGACACTCTTTTTCAAGAAGAGAACATCCTGAGAAAACCAAATATGAGGCCACTTGGGGAACCTGAATATACATAATTCCATAGTACCCTGTAGCTGTCACTCCACTCTCAGTCAGATTTACAAAGTTATGCCAGTCAGGCAAGGTGCCCAATGACTGGGGGAAGGGGATATCACCCCCATTTTTGAAAAAAGGCAGAAGGGAACACAACATTCTTGCCTCTGAATTGGAGGGACATGTATTTAGTTGTTGGATGGATAGATGGTGGAGGAATGGCTGGATAGCCACATCCTGAGAGTGGCAGTCCATGCCTCAATGTCCAAGTGGAAGCCAGAAATTAGTGGTGCTCCTAAAGAACCAGTACTGGGATCAACACTGTTCAGATGGTGGGATCAGGTAAAATACTGTATTCCAACTTTTCCTTGGAAGCCTTTTTAAACATCTTAAAGGAAATAAATATATTTTCTGGCACTGTGCTTCCACACACCCTCTCTGATGATGGTAAAAAGAGAGGATCGAAGAAAATTCCTGGAATTATTTTTATGAATCACTACATCTCTATTTATTTTTAAATCACACATATCCCTGTGAATTTCTTTGAACAATTTACTTCTTGTAAAGGTGGGTACCATACAGCTGTGTCTAATAATTTATTTACAGTTTATTAACTGATTAATTCATCATATCCATATCAGCTTTTAAAGTTTAGACAGTCTGTACAGATATTGCGGTGTTTCATAATTTTACAATTGCTGTTTCAGAGATGCAGTCAGTCAAAAAAATATGATTACACTTATGTGTATCCATTGACCTGTGTGTAGAATCATGGATCCATAAAATTATTTAGGTAGGAAAACACCCTTGGGGTCATCAAGTCCAACCATTCCTCCAGCCCTGCCAAGGCCACCATTAACCCATGTCCCCAAGTGCCACATCTACACATCTTTAAAATCCCTCCAGGAATAGTGACCCAACCACTTCCCTGGGCAGCCTTTTCCAGTGTTTTAACACCCTTTCAGTGAAGAATCCTTTCCTGGTGTTTAATCTAAATCTCCCTGTCACAACTTCAGGTATTTCCTCTTGGCCTATTACTTGCTCCTTGGGAAAAGAGTATATGAATTGATTTAAAATCCTCAAATTTTAACAGCATACATTTTACACACTGTCTTTCATAAAACATGAAATTTGCAACAATCATTTTTGGAATATCTTCCCAAGTTTTAGAAGTGAATGAAACTTATGCATTTTCCTCCTTGATGATGGGAGCAGTTTGCAGTCAGAATTTCCACACAACAGACACCAGTCTGTCTGATGGCACATAGTCTGTGAGTTTCCTTCCCATGGCTCTCGTTATCCAACTAAACCAGCACTTTCTAGTCTGCCCTGAAAAGGTGATTTCACTCTTTTTTTCCCAGAAGCAACAAGTGAATGCTTCTCCTACCCCCTGCACTGAGATCTGGAGCTGAGCAACTTTCTCAGAAATCACACCCTGATAGCTAAGGCAGCTCCACTTCCAGGAGCCACACTTGACAAACTTTGGCTAAAATTACCCAAGGGGTTGTGCTCCCAGGGAGCTGAAGGCATGAAAAATGTCATTGATAAGATCTGAGTCAGGGGTGCTTCATCCCAGTGTGCGTAGAGCCCAGTGAGGTCATCTGGCACCTTCCTGCATAAATACATCAAAAGCATGTGCTGAACAGGTCTGATTGGATAAATCCCTTGCATAATGATGATATTTTCTGGAGCTGAAAGAGGAATGAAAGTCTGGATTGCAGACAGATTCAAAAACGTGACGGTTGGGTTGCCATCCTTGCTTCATGGACGTGGTGAAACCTGAAGAATTTAAATGTTGCTCAAAATTAACTTCAGGTGAGGCCTCTAGCAGAATTCAGAGTGTGGTATCAGATTTCTAACAGCCTCAGGATTTTGCTGGATATTTCCAGCTTGCCATTTACTCCCTGATATCCCAGCACATGGTTTTCCAAATTATTTGAATTATCTTCAAAGCCCTTATAATTAGTTCAGTTTCTTTTGTCTCTGCAAATCTTGGCAAGTTACATCTTGCAAATCAATCCCTTCATCTTCTCCAGCAAAGCATAAGGCAAAAACTGTGGAACATTCAAAAATCAGGTGAGAACAAAGCACTCCCTTTTCAACACATGACATAGAAAGCGACTGCAGATATTAATTTTATTCAAGTATGCCCAAATGCAGTAGTCACTAAAAATTTCAGCCATCATAAACTCTAACCGCTGTTATTATCATTGAAATGAACTTTTATTTGTGCAACTCTAAACAAAATTACAGTGATCAGTGGGTTTTCTTCCTTATGACAATATGTTTTCATTTCCCCCTCACATTTTTTTTATCTCCCGCATTTGGCCCATCAGGCTTGAATGACAGGAAGGACCTTGCTGTGGTCCATGACCAATTTCAGCTATTGCCCAGCCACTCCCTGGGTGTGTTTTTTGTTTTGTTTTGTTTTGTTTTTTTTTTAATAGCAACAGCTCTTCTGCAATCTGGGGCTGTACAGCTCTGTGATGATGTGGCATCACCTGCGTGCCAGGGGAAGGGACTGCTGTCATTAACAGCTCCAAGAGGAAACCATGACACCCTTTCACAAGGGTTCCACTCACGAGGGTTCCTGGTACACTTTCAAAAGCATTTCAGTCCATCCAGGTGCTCTGAGAATTTCCACTCCTGCAAACTGAAGATGCTTAGATCCTGTGTCTGGTAATTGTTGGAAAACACTGTCCTTTGAAGGACGTCGTGTGCACAGGAGCCACTCAGGCTGAAGTTTTTTGCAGGGTCAGATCAATTTGGTGATGATGAAGAAGCCATGAGCTGCAGAATACCCCTTCCCATTTCTGAGGAGAGATTTTTGTTTCCCCAGCCTTTGCTTTCACAGGCAGAGCTCTTGAGAGAGAAGCAGACTCTTTCTCTTGGCATTTTGGAGCTCAGCACGTGTAGGCAGGCTAATTTCTTAGCTGGCACCCCAAGGTTTTGTCATTGAGAAAAACCTAAGAAATAATGACATGATGAAGCAGTTTTCTGGACCCTGGGGTCAGTATTTCTTATTTTTGTAGCTGATATTTTACGCCTGGTTGGAGGAGCTGGTTCATTTAGTCCACAGATGTTTCAAGTGGCTGCAATGGTCCAAAATGGAACTAAAAAGCTAACACACACTTCTGGGGACTCACCCAGTTTCCTAAAAAGGAGCAATATGAAGTGAATAAAGTATATGACAGCAGAAAAAAAAAAAAGAAAAAAAAAGAGAAATGCCCTGCTCCAGAGTAACCTGACATTTCAACATGAAATAAAAGACTTGCCTTTTCTTCACTGCATGTTCCCTGCTCAGAGACAGAGGCAAATATGTACTTAATCTGCAAACTGTCAAGGGAAATACTACATCATGGTAAGAAACTGAAAAAACCCCTCTTCATGGGGGCACAAACGACTCAGATAGCACTGGCTTTGAGATATTAACTTCTTATATTTGACTTCCTACCTGCAGCAAAATAAGTGTGCAGTGCAGCGATGGCTGTGTGGTTCAGAAAACAGCTTTTGCTACATGAAAGGCAGTGAATGGCCAGGCACTTGACCAACAAACAAAAAAGGAAACCCCATCGTCCAGGTCAAAATACTGTTTCGAGTCTAGAGATCAGGCACTTCTTTTTTTTTTTGCCATTGCATTTCTATTAAATTTCAAAGATTTCTCAGCCGATTGAAAAGTGCAGCATGAGCCAGAAGGTTTTCTTTCTAAAAATCCCCATGGATTTCAAAACTATAAGCTTTTTATCACCAATAATAATGGTGATTAATAAAAATCAAAAAATGTTTTTTTGTTCAGGGGAATACGTGATTAAAAAAATCAGCTTTGGTGGAAGCACGGCAAATGTACTCCCAAATTATTTGATGATGGCAAACAAAATTCATCCCATACAAAATGGTCCAAACACCAGCAGGACTTGAACATTCTTTGGGGTCACCTGTCAGGTATGGGCACAAGTCTAATCTGTTAACAGTGATCATCCCAGCCTTAAATGATATTTGTGCAGCAACACTTTGATGTCAACAACTCGCAGGCCAGCCCGGGAGATGAAAAGATTTTTTAAATGGATTATTTGTGTATTATCCCAACAGCACCTTCAGCATCTTGGGGCAATCAAGATATCCCAATCTCAAACTCGCATCTTCCTTGATACGTCAATTGCCTGGCTGGGTAATTTATTCTCTACTACACAGCCTTGACTCAGGGAGAGACGTCAGCACATGTGCAATCTCCAGCAGGTTCCTTGTCCCATTGATTTCAGCAGGTGATTCATGTACCTGTGGAATTACAGCCTCAGCCTGGCTCTCTCGGGATGTTTGCCAGTGGGTAATCCCAGGCAGTTCAAATTCCATTAAATCCCCCCTCAACTCCCTGTGGGCATTCCATGATTTTAAAATAATTAACAGTGGAGTCTTTGGGGGGACCACTCATTTACAGCTTGTGGGTCTTTTGGGGAAGGAGAGGAGAATGCTAAACTGAAAGTCAATCAGGCTGTTCATAAAGAACTCGTTCCAACAGTCTTTTAATTGCTTTCGTGCCCGCTTCCTAATCCAATTTACCTTTAATAGTAATTTTACATTTGCTTTTGTATTTTCTGTTTTGGTTTTGGTTTGTTTTTTGCTTTTTGGTTTTGTTTTTTTTTTTTTAACATGAAGATAGTAATTATTTGTTGTTTTCTGTTTGAAAACACAGCTGGACTGTTGCCTTCGCACAGTAAACTTCCTTTTGGAAGTTCCCTAAGCCCGATTGTTTTCAGAATCCTTTTCTGCCCTAAATCCTCTTCCCACAGGCTTTGGCAGATGACCCAAGCCCTGCCCGCTCATGCACCCAGGCAGGCATTTGGCAGGATCTCAGTTTAACAGCACAGACTATTTCTGCTGGGATTAGCAGGCTCTTCCCACCTGCTTTTTGCTGTCGAAGCAGAGCTGCGGCAGAGAGGACCACGAGATGGCAGTGCTGCCTGAGCTATTGCACGAAAAGCCAGCTTTTTTATTTTATTTTTTTAGAATTAATTTCTGGGGAAACAGGTTTTCTACTGGCACCTTCAGAGCCTGCCCTCAGCCTGCTTTGCAAATCTGTAACCCCACCAGATTATGGAGGGAGGTGATTAATGGCTCAAATTCTTCTGCTAACAAAATATTGTTGTTTGTTTTAGCGCTGTGTCTACCAATATGAGGGACAGCACGATATTTTAAGGCACCACAGAAAGCCTGTAACGAAGAGATATGATTTCCCCTTGTCTTCTGTCTAGAGAGTGGAAGTGTTCAGAAGAAAACGAGGGCAAAAATGCCGAATTTCACTGCAGGGCAGAAGAGGAACCAGTTCTTTGCAAACATTTTAGAGAACTGTTCTTTCTTGGCAAGTGAATGATCTTCAGTGTCAGCACTGCAGAGTTAATTATAGAGGGGAAAACAACGTGCTAATGTAGCTAAATTGTTCTCAGTCTCCTGAGGCTGAAGAACCTGGTAATTTCTGCATAATGGTCAGTCCTGCATGGTAAAACGGGTGTAAGGCTGACTCAGAAGACAGCAGGAATGTTTGAGTGATAAATGCTGAGCTTTAAAACATCTGAGGGGTTGGATCTTTCCTCTGCCCCTTCGCTTTGTAGTGGCACTAAGGAAAAATGCCTTTTGTGAATGAAGTAGAGTGAGTTGTGAAACATCAGTGTAGGAACATCTTCTCTTCCCAAATCTTGTGTCTTCAAACTTCTTTCCTTCCTCCAGGCGGAGCAAAACAGCCTTCTATTTCATCACTTTGAATTTTGGCCATGTTCTCTGTTGGTGTGGCACCTCCAGCCAGCCTTGTTTGTTTCTGGTGCTCGACAGCCTTCTGTCAGTGAAAGCAGACAGAGAAATAGCTCTTTTCTTTCAAATATGAAGAAACAGGTGTGCTGTGCAATGCAGGGAAAAAAATGCGATAAGGAAATAAATGAGGAGTTATTCAAATTGGCTGGAGCTACCACCAATCCAGAAAGGAAAACCTGCCCTAAAATTCTGGAGATTAAAGCACTGTAATCCAGTGTAACATTACCTAGCAAACAGCAGACTGAAGAACTCAGTGAGGGTGGCTTTTCAGCGAGAAGGGGCAGGAAGAGGAAAGAAAATGTAGTGGTTTCTGTCTGCTTGATGTTTAACAAGTGACAGAAACCTCTCCTCATCATTTCTGCTCAGGAGGATGCAAAGCAACCATTTCATTGGCAGTGTTTGCTCTGGAGATATTCCACCACCGGAGGAACAGTCAGCACTGAAGCATACATGAGAAACTCCTGTCAGATCCATCACTTCATCCCCAGCATGGTTAAAGGTTAATTGAGAGAAATGCATTCCAGCACAATGGCTAATACCAACCAAGATTCATGCATGTGTGTGTGTTTGTTTACAGAAGTACATGTACATTTATTTTGTCATTAAATTTTGCCTGGAGAAATGTGCTGAAGTAACCAAACTTATGCTGGGAACAGTAACACCAGCTGTTGAAGGACACAGAAATTTACATCCTTTCACATAAATGCTTTGTTTGCTGTGATGTAAGAAATGTCATGAGGGGGAAATCAAGCAAGACTGAGGACAAATTTTCTCTTTGCAGGTTGCTCTGCACTTGCACTGGAAATCTCCAGCATTCGGAGATCTGTTTGAGCCCACCTGGATGGTGGTTTTCTGTCCTGTACTGAACACTTATTATTATTTTTCTCCACAAGGTCATTGGTACACAAAGACAAGGAAGGAAGAAATCCTAAAATGATTGACTTTGAAATCCTTCCACCACCAGGGCTCTGGCCATTTTTCATCCGAGTGAACACCAATGACAAACCAATTTAAATCTTGAAGCAATTGCCACAGCAGTGAGTTAGGATTGCAGCCCTCCTAACACCATATGGAAGAGAGATCCAAGAGCATTCCCTAATTGCCCATTTTCTGTTGGTGGCCAAATCCTTTTTCTTGTGCCTTCTCCTCTTTTCTGGCAAAGACGAATGTTTCCTGCTGTCTTTGCTTGCCCTGGTCACCATGTGGTGGACCTGCACCTCAGGAGAAGTGTCCTCCATCAAAGCCAAGGTACGTTTCCAAGCACAATTAAACAGTGGCTCTGAAAATGACAGTGCAAAACAAGGGAACAGCATTGCCTTGGAGGAAATTATGTATTCAGCAGGTCCTCCTCACACAGCCTCCACAAAGCATTGCTTCTCCAGGGCATCATGAGTAGGCTTGGTAACAGCTGGGACCTCCTCCCTCTGCAGGACATTACGTTTTTGGAAATGGTCACTTTTGTGTTGTTTCTGATACTTCATTTTCAAATATTGAATTATTTAATCTGAACACACACACGGCTGTGTCTAATTACAGTTCCTAATTCCTGCTAAGATAGCCTGAAGCTGAGGTTTAAATGAGCTTCCTCACTGTGGAGAAAGAGCAATCAGCAGATAATGAAAAGCTAGACATAATAATGTCCTTCTTTTGCTGTTGTCTAGGTCACTTCCAAACTGCTGGTGCCATCACGAATAATCAAAGAAACAGCAACAACACCCCAAATAAAAGGAAATATTTGCATATCTGCATTGTTGATTGACATTAGAAGATTTGAGAACTCACGCAAGCCTCTCCACTATTTTCATTATGCAAAGAATGCAGTTAATAGAGAAAGAGAAGAACAATTTTTCAAGCCATTTAAAAAATAAGTATATTTGTGATTGGAAATTACTATCTGCCAAATATTGCTTTATAATTCACTGTGGAAGTTCTCAATATTTTCTCTTCCCTTTGGCCAGTACACATCCCCCAACCAAAATTCCTCTATGGGGCTATGTCTTGGCTTTCATCAGCCATGTCAAAAGTTGACACAACAAATGCATAATGAATCTTTGCAGTGCATTTTGTTTCTAGGAAAAGCTTTCAGGAAAGCACACATGCTTGCTCCATGCATTCTCAAAACTCAGCAGATGTATCATGATGAGTTGCCTTGATTTGGCTCCAGAATTAAATTGTAGCCATCAGCACACACCCTGCCAAGAGCAGGGAATGAAACTCTGTTTAGCCCAATCATCCTGCTTTAGTTGCAGTCATTATTTTGTGTCCTTTTGCAGAAGAAATATTTCCTTCTGAAAGTGTTCTGCTAACATTTGTTAATGTAAGTATTTTAAAAATACTTACAGTAGTTGTTTTGTTGACTTAAAGGACTTTCATCTCTCCCTTTGTAGGTTTTTACAGCCGATTTGAACTGAAATGATGAAAAACATTTCACTGTAAAAGGCTGACTGATGAGCCCAAAGGATCTCACTGGAAATGTTTAGTCTTGAACAGCCTCTACCAAATTCCAGAGCTGGCTCCAGAATGACTGAACAGGGATTCCTGATGAGCCTAATTCCAGAGATGGGAAACACACTGGTTCATATATAGTCCAGGTGATCCTGACTCCTGCTTTTAAAAAATTTTTATTTTTACTCTGAGTAATTTATTGCCAGCCCAATTGGTGTTTAAATCAAGGTTTTCTTTAAGATGCAGGATAAAGGAACCCTGATCAGCTGGAAATGTTGATTTTTTGTTTGTTTTTTTTTTTTTGGTGAGTTTCGGTGCTCCTCAATAGAGTTCAAATCAATTACTGCAAAGAAGTTTTCCTCCTAGAACTCTCTTGAGTAGAAAAGAATCTAAAAGTCATCTCCAGATTACATTCTTCCATTTTCTCCTACTGTTTTATTTATGGAATATAGCTAGGTCAGTTTTGAAGAGATGTCATTTTGCAGGATTATGTTCTTGCTCCAGTGTGGCAAACTCTTCTGAAAGGCACTGGTTTCATAAGATTGTTCTCCATCTGGACTAAAATCTGGAAAAAAACATTTAAAGGGTAATTTAATAATAAAATCTGACAGACTTTGGTGCACCAACTATCAATGGCTATAAAAAGACATTTCTTTATTTTCTCTCATTGCTCCCTAGCTTTGCTGTATCAGTAGATTAAGCCTTTCAAACCTTGACTTTGGTACATGTGTCCAAAAATTAAAAATATTTATTTTCAGTTTGGGATTTCCCCATTCATATAACCCCGTCAGAGTATAACAGGGACAAATCAGCACGGTTTCCCAGGGAGGAATTTCTCTCCCTTTCAGTCCTTTAATGCCCTTCTGCAACTGAAAGAAGGACTCAGCAGCATCATAATTATTCCAGCTCTCAGCACAGTTCCAGAGACTAATGAGGAAACTGAGTGGTGGAAAGATGAAACATAAGGCAATGCCACAGTTCAAAAACTGTCTGAGAGGCAGAAAATAGGGCAAGAAGCTGTAATTGGTGTCAAATCACAGACAAAAGCAGTGGCTGTCTGTAAAACTGCAGTCTTTGTCTCATGGACCTGTAATAAAGCTTTTGTTGGTGTCACATTTTGCAAAGCAAATCCCAGATGTTACAGGAGATGGGAATTGTGGAGTGGTCCCAGCCATGCTGCCTCCTGTCAGACACTCCAGAGCTTCCAGATGCTGGAGGATTTGATGGCATCACATAACAACTGTTGAATCTTGATTGTTTGGTTTGTTGTTTTGGTTTTTTTTTTTTTATATCAGATGCTCAGCATTCCATGCTACTGAGACCTCAGAAAGGCCCTTGCCTGGGCATCTAGACACACAGATTTAACAAATGCATGACCAGATGTGGCTTCCAAAATTCCTGGCTTCTGGTGAGCTCAGGGTTATTTCAGTCATCCAGCATTTTATGTGTTTTCTGTCCTTCTGACCCTTCAATCTGACTGATTTTCAGTATATGTGGTTAAGAACTTTTTTTCTTACTGTGGAGCGCCTGGTCGTAGGCAAGTATTGGTGTAATGTTGTGGCAGATTTAAAAAAAAACCATTAAATGGAAAGTGACTTCTATGAAAAAATATATTCCTTAAAGAGGATATTTTGGACTTTTTCAATAGTGTAATAGCATAATAGGCTTTTCAAGAGAAATTATTATGTATTAGTAAAGAAGGTTCTGCTTAGCTTTCACTGGAAAAAGGGTGAGTGAGAGGCAGGAGATCATTTCTGTGTGGGAACTATCTGTTTTGTTATTAGACAAGACAACAGATTCGTTTGGGAATTTTGTGATTTATTTTTGAATTTTTCCTTTTCAGGCTGAGCACGAGAGACAGTGGGAGAGACAGGTGCTCATTTAAGTTGGAAATCAGGCTACTGTGACACATCTAATTAGCAACAAAATGCTATCTGCTCGCTGCAGCTACAGTGCGTTTTTCGATGGATTGTCTAGCCAACCTCCCAGTAGTGAGCAAACGACAGCAGTTTCATTTTGTGTGGCAATCGAAACCATTAGGTTTCAAAGAGCGATTGAAGTTTAATAAAGCGTTTCATTGCTAACCAACAAAACGGTGTCAGATTTCCACCGGCAGGTTTAGGCAAGGAACCTCCTCTTATTTCCCCCCCCCCCCCCCCCCCCCCCCAGGACCAACTGAATAAGGGTTGTGTCATCAAAAACCAACCTTTTCTTTTTTTTTTTTTTTTTTTTTTTTGTGAGGAAATGTTGGAAATTAGTTGTGCATGATGTCAGAAAAGCCAAAGCTGGGGAAGGTGACAATCAATATATGCAGAGCCAAATGGTGGAGTCGATCCATGGCTGGAGCAGACCCTAGATGGAAGGCACTGTCCATGCCCCTTTCACAACCAGACAGACTTTAGGATGGTGAAGGTAGGGCAGTCCTGGAGCCTAACCTGCACTTTAAATCCACTTTTTGCTGCTCCAAGTGTAACTGGCAGTGCAGCATGTGCCCCAGCTCCTGTGTCTGAGCTCTTCTCTCATTAACTCACCTCAGCATTGCAAAACAAGCTCCCAGGGCTGGCAGGACAGGTCCTCAGAATTGGGCACACACTACACAGTCAGTGCTCTATTTTATTTAATTTTATGTGCCCCAAGCCCTCAGCAAAGGAACAAAGCTGTGTTTCATGCATGGAGCTGTTTACAAACAACTCAAACAAAGCTTGAGCAGCTGGGCTTGCAAAGCACAAAGGCTTCGGTTCTGAATTCATGAAAAATAAAAAAAAACCCACCCAAAATCACTCTTGTTCCCACCATAATAAGTCGTTGCCAGAAGTTAATTCAGAGGCTGGGAAATCTGAAGTCCACTTCAAAGTTAATTCTGCGGTTGCCCAGTGTGTAAATCTTATGAAACACACTGGAAAAAGTCAAGATAAGAGTCATTCACACCAATCCATCAAGGCATTGTGGGAATCTGCTGCTATTACCCTTTGGGCAAAATGACTTTCCAAAGAGATTTCATTGAAAGCAAGTCACAGGGGACTACTTTGTCCCTCTATGTTCAATTCTTCTTTCCTCTTATTTATTTCCTCCTTTCTTCCCTGAATTTTCTTCCTTGCTTGTGCTCTTGAGTTGCCTTTCTTTCTTGCTGTCATGTTTGTTCTTTCTCCCCTTTAATAATTCTTTCTCTCTCTTCCTCTATTATTTCCCTGTTCTTTCCTTCCTCAGTTCCTTGAGCCTCATTTCAATATAAAAAAAGGATATCAAATCTTGTCTTGGACCACACTCTGAGGGTCTGGTGTGACTTGGAGGGGGAGTTGTGGCAAATAAAATCAGTGCAGAAAAGCACAGTGAATGGCAGTGATGGATGCAGGGAGATTTCAACATCCCTTGCACCAGGCAGAGGATGGAAAAGAATGGCACAGAGGTGACAATCTCAGCATTATTCTCCTACTTTACTGTATACCTGAGCCAATTGACTGAGAGTGTGTTGTCACAAAATCAAACTGTAAATGCAACTAATCATCTCCCAGTTCTGTGCCACATACTCTTATTTTTCACCTCTCCAGTCTTTCTGTGTTTCTTCACCCCGAAGAAATGCATTTTAAGGACATCAAAGCAATGAAATCTGATAAAAGTGCACTGTGAGGTATCTTCAGCTTTTATGAGGACTGACAGAAAAAATATTGATGGAAACTGTCTGAGAGGAAAATTTAACTTTCAAATCTCATTTCTGGTCCCCAGAGAGCATGCTTACTTTCCACAGAAAACTTAGTATTCTTTTTTTGTCTGAGAATTTAATACTTTTAGGAGAAAAGACAATTCCCGTGATAGCTTAATAGAAGCAATTTTGTATTGCTTTCCCTCTATCAAAAAAGCATGAAAACAGTGTTTTCTGGATTTTATGGCCTGGAATCAGATCTAGACTCCATTGGAAATGGGAATGTCCAGGAAAACCAAATTTTTGTGAAGTTTTCTGTAGGCACTTTTCACAAGAAAATTTTTCAATAACTGAATTTTTGAAAAATCAAGCAAACAAGCTACAACAAAAAATCCAGCACCCAAATATTTTTACTAAGATTTTTCCAACAACTTTGATGCTACAGTATTGGGAATTTTCTTTTGCAAAATGAAACATGGACCATTAGACAACTCAATTTCTCTGGTAACCCTTATCTCTGAGATGATGAAAAATACTGATACACCTATGGGCACGTTATATCTAATATCTGATTTGAAAAGAAGTGAGGGCTGGAATCTCACTGGCTCTGCTTTACAGTCAACGGGATGAAAAGTCAATTAGTTTTCTACCTTTGTAAACAAACAGCTCTTGCATCACGAGCTTTGTGTACTAATTTACATCTGTGCTGCATACAGCAGGAGATTACTACACATTTGGGCTAAATTAATTAGTAACTGTAATTAATTTGTCTGGGAGTTAAGGCCCTCCCTCCTGGCATTGGGAGTGACTCCCCCTTCAACTGGAATCTGTGCTGGAAATCCCAGACCTCTTTGTCACTTCTGCTCCAAGCCAGCAGTGCCTCTTCTCTAACCCCCTCACCACCTCCTTTCACTCCCCTGCACTACAAAGACACAAAATCTCTTCAGGATTTGGTTGAGTTCGACTAGAACATTTGAATAATGCCACTGAGAAATGTTTGGAGATTTTATTTTTTCCCCTCTGCAGAAATCAGGAACCTCCTTTGCCTTCCTCTTCTTTGTCACCCACCTGGCAACATTTTAGAGGGAGAATTTTCCAGAGGAGTTTCAGTGTAATCATGATGATTTTTCTGCCTCTCACCTTTGGGAGAGAGACCCTGCAAGGGATTTTTTCACCTCTCTCCAAGTGCTGCCCAAAGGCTCTGGTTTGAAGAGAGCCCCACTGCCAGTTTATTCTTGGTCTGCACATACAAAGGCAGGTTTTGTGGGCATGGTGTCTGTCCTTAAAAGTCTCTGTCTCTTCAAAGAAAGTATGCACCATCCTGCGAGATTTATTATGGGAGTCAGACTACCAGACCTGCATTATAAAAATGGTTATATAAGCATGCAAAGCATTGCTGGTGTTCAGCTCATACCAGTGCTACCAAATGCTGTCAATTAAATGTTTTGTCACTTCTGAAGGTACCAGAAATCTGTAGCAGGAGAGGAGAAAAAGGTCTTGGGTGGCTGAACAACTTAAGTTACGCAAAATAACATGTTTTCCATCTTTTTGGAGCGGAGATTTTCAGAAATTCTGATAGATGGCTGGTTTAAAAATGTAGGCTGGGTGAGGACCATGATCGTCTGCAGAAATTAAATCTGCAGCGGCAGCTCAGCCGCTGACCCATTTGCAAAAGAAAATTGTCTTCCTAGGTGGAGAACACTTGGAAAGGAACTTTCTGTGGTTGCAGAACTTATTACTGGCAGAGCCTGATTCCCCAAACATCATTATAGGTATAAGGTTACCTGAACTACAATTTCTCTTAACCAGTCAATAAAAAAATTAATAAAAATAATATCACCGATGTTATCAGAGATTTTTAAAATCATTGCTAGAAAGTTTTTTACCACTAGAAATCTGGTATCTTTCAGTAATTTCCATTGTTGCCTATCTCCTGGAAAAATCATATTTCTAATGCCTTTTGGATACTCCATTCAGGATTTAGGATATCTTTGCTAACACCAACTTCCTCTTTTTAAAGTTGTTTAACACCATGTATTAGGGTAAAGTCATGATGGGAAATCTCACTTTCCACTCTCTCAGGCTCATATCTGTAATTCACAACCAATGCTACTTCTGCCTGATTTGATTTTTCTTCAGCCTCTTAGGACTGAAAGCTTGTTTGATTCCTGATAATCTGAAAATGAGATATGATATTGCAAAAAGTTTCTGTGCTGCTACCCCAAATGAGAATTACAGACAATATCTGCTCAGTTATACAACAGGTGTCAGGAACTCATTATTGTCTTGGGGTTCTGTGGTCACTTAAAAAGGGGCTTCAAAACTGGAGTTTATCTTTGCCATTACACACTGCTTTGTGACAGAAGAATTAATAGCTCCTCATTTGAGTTGCACCCACTTACAAATGAACATGAGTTCATATTGTTAAGAAAACAGCTTTTTTTCCTGCCTTTTGTCAGCATTACTCAGATAATCCTGGCAGGGTGGAAAACTCTGGCATCTAGTGAGAGAAATTTCAGGGAGAAACAGTGAAGATGGCTCAGGTTTGTAAATATGGTCCCTGAGATGTGGAGTTCAGCTTGGGCAGCTCCTAATCCACTGACCCTGGAAAGAGCAGAACATCCATAGGGATTTGCAATGCTTGTCCTGGCTCTGATATCCTTTTTCCACCCATTTCCTGTTGGCCTGTGAAGGAGGCACACTTCCCTGTGTAACCTTCCAGCTACTCCCCTGTGTAACCTTCCTACTGAAACCACTTTCCCCTGGGATCTGGGTTTACACTTCTTGTACTGAAGAATTTAAAACTTATGGTGTGGCCAGAAAAAATCCACTGCAATAACAGAATTTCTTCTTCCTTCTGAAGTTAAGTGCCAGGAGTGAGATTCTTCTCTTTGAGTCATAGCCATTGAATCTATTTTGAGTTAGGAGTGTTACTACACGAGGTTTTGCAAGTGACTGAGAACAGAATGAGCACACTGGGCCTGGTCCTGCTTGTTCCTACAGAGAGCACAGGGAAAACATTGTCTGTATTGCATTATCTTAAATCAACACGAGGCTGTGGCTAATTGTTTTGAGATATTAGTTCCGTGGTATCACACAGGAGAAGTTTAATGATTCCCATGAGCACAGGGCCTTGTAACTATTGAAAGAGCTGGAGACTTGACAGGTGACACACTGTCCTTTGCTGCACTAGGTGTGGAAATAACTGCTTTGCCACGCAGAGGACAAACCAGAAATTGTGCAAGAGCAATTAACTAAATCTTGCCTTCAGAAGAATCTGTGGACACACCTTGCTCTCTGTAATGAGATCAAAGAGCTCCAGAAAAAAATGTTTGCCAGGGCCTCTCCAGAGCGTTATCCCCAGATCACCTGGAATGTGAGTGACATGGCAGAGGTGTTGTCTTCCCTGGCATTTCAATCTCACGTCTGGGGTGTCGTGCAGCTCACATTTCTGTCTTTAGAGAGATGAATTAAGCAGCGTTAGAAAGCAGCATGAGCAACCAGTTGCTGCTCAGTGGACTCAGGACTAAGCGGAACCACAGCACTTGGTGTTATCTGAGCAGCCCTGCCTGTCACTCCATTATTCTCTTTACTGTCTCTCAAATTGAGTTTACATTTAAAACCTGCCTTTTTTTGTTTGTTTGTTTGTTTTGAATTACAAAAACACTTGGCTAGGCAGATATTCTTTGTGTCTTGAGATACAGCTGCCTTTTCAAAGCTTCCCAGCTCTTTGCCAAGAAGATAAGTCTGTACTGTGTAGATTTTTATATGTGCTCCAAATGTAAAGGAATCAGCTTCTGATGTGCAGCAGTTACAAAACTCAACACAGAAAACAATTCCTGTCAAAGGACAATGTGAATAAAATCCTTCTAAAATTTTGCAGGGTTTTACTTAAATATGTATTTTAATCCTCTGCAGAAATTAACAATATTACACTAAACTTTGAGCACATTATCAAAAGACAGTAAGGACATTACTAGGCTATTGTACTAATTCTAAGGAAAAACAATTGTACTTGTCATTTTCGGCTCTAGGTGTCTGTAATCCACCTCACATGGTATACCTGGACTGTGATGACTCTGTTGTGTGGTACCCTTTGGTTGCATTTAACAAAGAATTCATGGAGGCACAGCTGGGTAGGCAAAACAGTGTTGCAAGTTCAGGGCTTAATTTGGTGGTCAACTGTAATACATAAAATAAATTTAAAAAATAAACAAACAAACAAAATCCCCAAAACCCTGAAACCCCCTAATAATGATAATAATAATGAATTACTTTTATTATTATTGCTAATTTAAATCCAGTGTTGTTGAGCACTGGATAAATTTGACTAACAGGCCTTTAAACTCAGTCACAGATTCCACTCCTTTACAGTGTCAACCACAGCTCTCTCTAAATACTTTGGGCTACCCAGGGCACTCAATTCCCAGTGCATGGATTAACATTTCCCCTTCTCATCACACACAGGCAGCTCTGTTTTTCCTATTGCTGATACAAATTTAAGCATTACAGAAAATTGCCTTTCTTTAAAAAACCAAACAAACCAACCAACCAACCAACCAACCAGAATCCCGAAAAAAAGGGGGACTTTTTAATGAAGCAAAAAGCCCACTCTACATGCCACAGGCTCCTTTCCTAAGCAGACCATGTTCATCTGCTGAAAATTCACTTCTATTGCAACCAGGAGTGGTCAATAGCATCCTTTTCTTGCCTGTCACTTTTATTTTCCTTATTTTTCTTTCACTTGAGCATAGATGCATCCAGACTGTTCCAATCCTAGCTTTTCACTCTTCAACAGGTGTGGAATAATCTCACCTCACAAGCTGCTGATTCCCTTTCCTAATGGGAATCGGTGGTGCTGTTGGAAATGCCAGTGGATGGGAAAAAAACCCCACAGTGGTAAAATTCTCTAAATTCTCTAACATTCCCTCTTGCTTTGACAAAACCTTACATTTTTCTCTTCTGCCTGTGCTTTCCTCTAGGAGGGATATCTTTACCTTGCTAAAATACTCTGGCTCAAATGTCAGCAAATCAGAGATTTATCTCCAATCCATCTGCAACTCCCCATTTAGGACAGGAGTTAAGCACAGGTGTTACCCTAGATAATTGCCTTATTGAAGTGCAAATTGACCAAAGTCCCATCACAACAGCCATGATTAGCAGAGCAGATCATCACATTAACATGAGAAAGGGAAAGTGACACTGACAGAAATCGTGTGCCCTCAAAACAAATCAAGTGACTTCTGGCTGGTTGCTGATAAGAAATGGGACTCAGGACTCTTTTAGGGCAGGGTGTAAAGATACCAAATTCCTGCAATTTTGGCAGAACAAGTGCTTCTGAATATTTCTTAGGATTTCAACACTTTTTTGTAATTGTATGACAAAACTTTGCACTCTTCTAAATTAAAGCCTGCTAATGTCTCATTCAGTGACTCCATAATCACGAGGAAGTAAAGTGTTCATGAATTAAACTTACCTGCGAGTCCTAAAAGGGATTTTTATTGTTGTTTTAAGATGCGTGAGATAAGGAACTTAAGGCAACAGTACAACGATATTAGATAGACTTAGCCGCCAAAAATGTCTATTAAGCGAGCTTTGAGTAAAATTAGGAAGACAACTGTGATCAAACAGTTATTCTGCCACTCATCTTTCCCATTCATATTCCTGCCTTCATGATGTTCCATCCTTTGATGTGCGTGCAAACATTTTCCAGCAGATTAAGCAAGATTTGGCTTAAAATCAATGCAATTTAGCAGGGGGAGCAAACTGAATTAAGGTGAACCAACATGAGAAGGCTTTGATGAAGTTTAAATATGAAGTAAGTAGCTTGAACATTGATTAACCCATCCTGTGTTGGAGGAAAATAATAAATAAATAAATAAAAATAATAATAAAAAAAGCAACTAAAACCAAACAAAAACCCCCACAATCAAACCAAACTAAAACATACAATATTTGTTGTTTGATTTTCAAAAGAATCTCATAGAATTGTTAAAGGATCAGGCCTTTTAGCCAGCAATAAGGCTTCTTTTTTTTCTTTGCTCTTATTTTCCTCAAAATGCATTGGGTTTTTTCAATTTCTCCAAGGTCAAGAAACCCACACAGAGTGGTCAGATGCTTACAGTACAGCAAAGGAAATGGATGTGTTAGTGAACAGCAAACTGGATGCCTTCAAGTGTGCCAGAAAACTGAGATATATAATATATCAATATATGCATATATATTAATATTATGAAATTTATATAGTATATACTATATACTTTATAATATATAGTATATAATATATAGTACATAACATATTATTGTGTAAATATCTAATATATACTATATAATATATACTACACAATATATACTATATACACTATATAATATATTAATATATGTGTTATGATTGAGGACACTGACTTGTTCAAAACTCAGTAATTTAGTAATTTGCCCTAGATTTTCTGCTGCCACTAAGAGCAGCATTTCCAAGCATTCTCATGAGCAACACAAGGGCTCAGGGCAGCAATTGCAGCTCTGACAGGCTCCTGTCAGGTTTTTTATTCAAGTCAAGTAGGATTGTAATTTTTTTCATGTATATTTCCTCATATTTCTGTTTCAAGACAAGTAACATTTACACTGAATAAACAAGGGAGGGAAAGGAAAGAAACTACAAAAATATACCACATAAAAAACCCCTAATGCTAAGTTATTTCTTAAAAGAAATTTTCCATAGCAGCTTAAAAAAAATTTAGGGTATTTAGCAATTCCAAGTAATAAGGAATATGCAGCAGAAGTTGGGGTAGCAGGAAAATAAAGTCTGAATAAAGTTCTGTAGCTTAGTCCCTGAGTACCCAAGGAGTTTCTACTTCAAATATCTACAACACTAGTCAATCTTCAAGTACCTACTGGATCTCATGATACATCATCCAACTCACTGAATTTCCTCATGCAAGGGCTACTTTCCTGAATTTTTATTCTTTAATATGTTTATAATTAGCTAAGGCTAAAATTTTAAGCATAAAGTTCCTTAGAGTTTTTTCCACTTACAGACAGTAACCCACATTTCAGAGCACCTGCAGTAATAATACCAGGTTACCATGCTAAAAGTCTTAATTTCTGAAGGTCAAATTTATCTGAAACTCAAGCATAAAAACCCATATCTGTTCATTTGGACAGGAAAAAAATGGTACTTATGTTTAATTTTGTAATCAAAGAATTGACAAAATAGCAGCTCACCTGAGTTCTGATACTCTTCTAGTGACACAAAGAAATACAGTACAAATTTTTTTTTTCAGGTGCATGGAAATACATGATGTGTCTTCCACCATAGTCACTGTATCAAAGTTTCATGCTTTTGTTCCCACCTCAAATCTATAAATTTTCAGTTGAACTTTATTCTGAATTTTGGAAAGTGATCTGTCCTTGAGGTAGCAATTCCAGATAATGGAGGTTACAGCTGGTTAAAAAAAAATCCTTAGAAGAAATCTCAAATGAAATATATGAGTTCAGATTTCTTCAGTTGAGATTGAGAACAGAAAGTCTCAAATTACTGTATAAGAGGAAGTTTCAACCAATCTTAAATACCATAGTATGGGGATTGGGTGTTTAAGCCCTAATCTTTATCTGATTTTTTTCCCCCCGAGAGAATAATAATATTAGACACAACCTTAAAGAAAGTTCAAATTTAGGGAAAGAAATGAATGTTTTCCTATGGTCTTTCCAGAAAGTTATAAATCCATGCAAAAAAGAAAACTCTCCCTGAAGAAAACCTTGTTGTCTGTTTAAAAAAAACCAAAAAAGAATGAACCAGAAACAACCCCCTTTGATAGGTTGGTTTAGTAGTTAATTATTCTCAGTTATAATTTACATTTAAATTTAATTTTTCTATCACCAACTGCCAGACAATCATCCCTCTCTTTGCTTCAGAGTCAGGGAACCTCTTCTATCAGACCCTGTTTCAGATTGTAATCAGGTCATATTTAAGATTTTCTTGTTTTAGCAACCACAGTTCTAAATCCAGTCTTTTAACAGAGAAAAAAAAATTAAAATGTCAATTATTCACTTTAAAGGAGATTAAATGTGGTTTTGAGAATTTTATTCAAGGAATTATTGAACAATTCACTGAGGTTCTTTTGGCATCATTTCCCTAATATCTGAAGGTAATTATCTTCACTTTTAAACCAAGAATTTCTCTCTGTAGAGAATGTAATAATGTAATTCTTAATCTGCACTTAAAATATCTGTTTACACAGTCGCCAGGATGACGGTACCATGCTTAGAAGATGAACTAAACCTTTCATTATCCTTAATAAAATAAGAATCTGTTTAAAGAAGACCTATTGTCCTGTCTCACTGGGCTTTAGAAGGAAACAAAAGAAAAAGAGATAATTTTTTAAAGTACGTTTGACAGGAAAAACATGTTCAGCAAAGAAGTGTCTCTTGTTTTATTTAAAGAGCTCAAATTCTGAACAGACTGTTGCTAGTATTTGCAGATTTCATTTTCTGATGCTTCTCATTCTTCTATAAATATCAAAGGTGTCACCTTTAAGTGCTATTTCAAACTGGTTATAAGAAAAGCTTTGTTTCTAGCAACTCATGAGTTAGGGAAGAAACATTACTATAACATGTAATCAAAGTGGTCGTGGTCTGCTTTTCTTTTCAATTGATGTTTCATGCTGGGATTACAGAGGAGATAAAAAAGTAGGATTCCTTCTTGCAGCATTGTTTCTATGCTCTATAGAAATATAGAATAATACTTGTAGAGAACTGGGATAACAAAACTTGTTTTTTGCTTGACTTGTATGTGCAGCTTTTCCTTGCTTGTTAAGGTCTCCTTATTTTGATCCTTTTTTTTTTTTTTAATAATTTTGCTGTTCTGATTCTGTTCACAAATCTAATTTACCTGGAATCAGAATGTGGAGGGTGTTGTGCTGGGCAAGAGAGCTTGGCCTGAAACAATGACCAAAGAAATGTGTATTTCCAGAGGTGCACAGGAAAACTGAGGCACATGCAAGAAAGATAGCTCAGTGCAGGATGTAAAAATGTCCAATGGCAGTGCTAGAAGAACAGCAGTGCACACCATTTTCTAAGGCATTTACAGCTCTCTCTCTCTCTCCATTACCTCACTACTGAAATCCAGCTTGGCCCTTGGGACTCAGAGAGATCTTGCCAAGGGTGAAGCATTCCAAGCACTGAGAGGACAGCCTCTCACTCTGACAGTACCCAGAGCAGCAGTGAGGACCAAAAACCCCATTTCCTCCCCTTCTGCAGTGCCTGTGACATACCTTTCCCCCTCACCCCTTCTCTGGCTGCTGAAAGGGATGATATACCCCAAACCTACTATTGCTTTGCTGAATTTGCAGATTCTTGGGTTTTGTTGCTGTCTTTCTTTTTTTCTTTTTTTTTTTTTTTTTCCCTACTTCATTTGATTTATAGCTCAGGAACATTATTAGAAGCCCCACAGCCTGATTTCTGGAAGACTCTGTTTGAGCGCAACTCTGGTGTCGCTCCAGTTCCTATAAAGAATTTCCCCTTCCCATGATAAGGCTGCAATGCCTTCTGCCTCTGACAGTCTCACCAGTTCTTGAAATGCACTTGTCCTTTCCCAAGGGGTGATTCAGTGTGGGTAATACATCAGACCCTGTCCTTTCTTGCTTTATGCCTAAAAGGATTTCTTGCTCAGCTGCTGAGTGCTCAGTTCCTCTGTATTCCTCTATAATTTTTCCTGGGAGTTAAAGTGTTCTGATACCATTCTTATGACCTCTGCTCTAGAAAAATTAGTCTCTAGAGCAGTAATTAATCACTGGTCAGTGGGAATTCCTAACAGGAAAGGAAATGGATACTGCCTTGTGTATTCATGGCAGGGCAAAAAACAAAACGACCTAGGGAGTATGGCCAAGTGGCCAGAAGTAGATGGGAGTTTTGAAGTCACTTTAAGTTTTGCTTATCTCTTCTTTCTAATATTTTGATTTGGTTTTAATTCCTTATTCTGTGTGTGCTTTTAAAAATTATTCTTTATCCTTTTAATTAAATAGACAGTAATTTACACATTATACTTAATTATTCATCTTTCTGAATGAAGTGGGGAAAACCTTCCTTCCTTCCTTCCTTCCTTCCTTCCTTCCTTCCTTCCTTCCTTCCTTCCTTCCTTCCTTCCTTCCTTCCTT
>JAHLSL010013746.1:128529-143674 GCA_025920805.1 Petroica traversi | reverse complement strand
CCTTCCTTCCTTCCTTCCTTCCTTCCTTCCTTCCTTCCTTCCTTCCGCCACTTCCTTCCTTCCGCCACTTCCTTCCTCCTTCCTTCCGCCACTTCCTTCCGCCACTTCCTTCCGCCACTTCCTTCCGCCACTTCCTTCCGCCACTTCCACCACTTCCGCCACTTCCTTCCACCACTTCCTTCCGCCACTTCCTTCCGAATTCCGAATTCCGAATTCCAAATTCCTTCCGAATTCCTTCCGAATTCCTTCTGAATTCCTAATTCCTTCCTTCCTTCCAAATTCCTTCCTTCCGAATTCCTTCCGAATTCCTTCCTTCCGAATTCCTTCCTTCCGGAATTCCTTCCTTCCTTTGGGAATTCCTTCCGGAATTCCTTCCTGAATTCCTTCCTGAATTCCTGAATTCCTTCCTGAATGTCTCCTTCCTTCCATTGTGAATTCCTTCCTGAGTTCCTTCAGAAATAACTTTCAGAATTTCTTTCTTTCTGGAATTCCTTCCTTTTGTCCTCTTTCTCAACTGCAGCAAAAAACTTTGTTTCTTTCCCCCTTCTTATTATTTTGCTTCTCGTTCTCTTTTTCTTTCCTCTTCACTTTTCCCTTTTATATATTTTTTAAACAACAGACCCCAAGAAAGCCCAGCATATTTTACAATGCCTTTTAATAAGCGCATATTTTGACAGAACAAAGGTGATTAGTATTGACTGTAAACTTTGAAATTCTGGTGCTGAGTTTTCCTGTATTTACTTACTGTAACTGATACTTATCTCCAAACAGAAACTGGTGGATGGAGCAGGAATGAGCATGAAGTAAGACACAATTTCTCCCAACTGCAAAAAGACATTTTGTCAACACATTAAAATTCTGTCCATGCTTGTATTCCTAAGAGCAGACATAATTTTTTTTTTTATCTCTAAAGCAAAAAACATGTCCCAAAGTAAGTAATGAATGGCAGTGGCTAAATGGGTTCAAAGAGTGAAAATATGCTCCACAGATTGGCTCAGCCCTAATCCACTTGTTAAGCTCAAATTGGTAGCAGAGAAAGTTGATCCAACTGAAATTTTTTCCAAAGTGTGTGTAGGCACAAAGAACCAGGTGATGGAGAATCTTGTGGGAGCCCCACACACAAACAACAGAATAGAAAAGACACTAGAAAATCAGCAGGCCTGAAAATGACACTGCTCCTCTTGTTGCTCAGGATTTGGTAAATCACAGCTTAAAACCCACAAAAACACACTGTAAATTTCATAGGTTGTGTGATGATATTCAAGAGCTGAGCATCCTTGTGAGACCCCAACACAACTCACCCCCAAACACTGGGCTAAAAATGTTGTTTGGCAGCCTGCAGAAATTAAATGCTGAGCACTTGACTTGAAATTGCATGCTGTGACAGCAACAGGGTTAAGAAGAAAACACCGTTTATCAAATTCCAGCTGCCAAGGAACAGAAATGCCTCCAAAAGAGACAGAATATATAGGGCAGGCCTGCACTGAAGACTGGTGTTCCCTCAAGCAAACTCTGTGATAATAAAGCCTGAAAAACATCTCCAGCTCTGTGTATGAAGCATGCTGAGGGCAGAGAAACCTTCATGAGAGGCCAGGTAAAATATTTCACACAAAACTTGATATTCTCTAAACTGGGCTGTTGGCAAGGCCCATGCTTATTATGAGGGTTCCTAAACTACTCTAGATCTGTTTATCACCAGGGAGGTTTCATTTTAGGGGAAAAGCAATATAAATATCCTCAACAATCCTCAGTAACCTTGTGGGAATTTAAAAGAGTTCTGCATGCCTTTTGTGTGTGTGTGTGTGTGTGTGTGTTAAAATAGAAAAAAAAAAGAAAAAAAGAAAAAAGAAAAGGATTCATGCAAAATCTGGCCAGGAGACAGATGAACATCTTTAGGTGAAGTATTGGCAAAATTCCTACAGCTGCAAGGGTCCTCTGTGTGTGTTTTAATCTGGATTGTGATAAACTGATTTTACTCTGGAATGATGGAGAAATTTCATGTACCAGGTTAGCCTGAGGGCTGTGGTGCTTGAAAGAGGGGAAGAAAGAAAAAAAATATCCACTGCATAAAGAGGCCCATGACAGGTTTGGAGCTCGGAAAGTTTTTTTTTTTTTGTTTAGGAACTTGTGCTCTTCATAGACCCAGGGGCAAAGAGAGAGTCTGTCTTGAAGACATCTTTCCATCTTCAGAAGTCTGGGTACCTCCAGCTTGAAAGTGACACAGGAGTCCACATTTACCTGGGAAGTCACTGTGAACTAAAGGCGTGCTCTAAATTATGTTTTAATACTGCTAATTTATTCTGAGTACTGGTTTGACTGAGGCTATGGAGAAGTTTATAAATAGGCATTAACATTCCTCCAGGATTTAAAAAAAAACAAAACAAAATGTTTATTTATGTACATGTATATGTATTTATATTTAATAATATATATATCTAATACATATATCTATGCTTCCATTCATGTTCTTGACCCATTGCTCGTCCTTCATCCCTCAAACCATCTTCTAGGTAAAAAGAAATTTTTGGCATGAAGAGTTATGGATAGCTCAAGAAATATATTTGTATCCTGAAAAAAAATCCATGCTTCCCAAGGTTTCACAGATAAATATATAAAATTTGCACCTTGTGCTTTGAGGTTGCAGCTGCCTTGACTGAATTTTTCACACTGTGTGCACAGAAAGCATATATATTTTTATTCAATAAATTATTTGACATTACAAATATTCCAAAAGATATCCTTTTTGTACCACAATATAATTTGGGAGGATAATAAAACTTGCCCTACCCAAGGTTTTTTTTTAAATTATCAAGATCTAACATCATCACAAAAGCTGTATATTACAGTATTTCTGTGCACAGAAGAACAAGCTTATTTAGCTAAGCCAATACCAGTTTTTTCAATTAAATAGATTACCATGCTTCTTCTCTTTATATCTATATGTACACATATATATTTATATATATTAAAATATATTTTATACATAAATATATACACACTTATATGTATAGATATATATATACATGTATGTAAATGTCTATATGTGTGTGTATGTGTGTGTGTGTGTGTATATATATATATACACACATACACATACATACATTTAAAAAATACAAACAAAAAACCCCAATGGAATAAAGTTCAGTCCAAAATAAGTAGGTTTTTTTTTTTTTATTTTTAACTATTTAGATTAAACACAGTATGGTTTCACCATCATGCTGTGGTTCTTGCTGGGAAAAGAATGATTCACAGCTGTATTGTTGAAAAGGTTCCGAAAAAGTCTGCAAGACTGAATTTGAAATTTCACAGGAAAAGCCTCCCTTTTTCAACGCTACACCACTTTTATTTTGGTTCCAGCTGAAAAGGCCAAGAACTGTGGCCCTGGCATGGAAATGGCTGTAGGAACCACTCAACTGAGGGTTCGCTATCACTTGAAAAGGCAAAATTAAGTTGACTTTCCCTTCCCTCGCAGGGACTCTGCCTTGCCTGTTCTTGCCAGGGGCACGGCATGGCTCCGCTCAGCTTGGCTTCAGTTCTGCACTGTTGCACTCACCCACAAAGGCAGCACAGCCATTATTTTGGCTGAATCACTCCTGGGATGGATGTTGGCACAGACACGTCTCCTTGAGCAGGTGCTGACAGACCCGGACTCATTCTGCCTTGTCTTTCTCGCTGCCTGGGTGAAAGCCAGGTCCAGGCTAGGAGCTATTTTACAACACTGTTTCTGGCTTTTTTTTCTTTTTCTTTTTTTTTTCTATAGAGAATAGGCACTGCCTGTAAGTTTTGGTGGGGAAAGTTATCATAAGGTCAAAACATTCTCTGGGCAGTGGACAAAACCAGCTGACACACAGATGGGACACCTTCTAAGCTTAAACTGAGACAAGACAGAGGTCTTTCCATGCCAGGAATTCCCTCTCCAGAGCTTCAGAGCTTCTCCAGAGCTTCAGAGCTGAAGTTTCTCTCAGCTTTGTGCATCACACAACCCATAGTGAAAATCCCATTAGGTCAGGCTTTCTTCAAAGCTGTGTGGCATCCAAAAGAGCGCTGGAAGCTGCAGGGGCTTTGTGGGTTTTGAACTCCCAGGAGACAATGTCTCCTTGTCATCTCCCACTGTCACAAACACTCACATTTTTTAGCTCTGCCAGGAGAAGACACTTTTGGAAAGGGTATTTTGTTGTTTTGCAGGTGGCACATAGGCTGCCATAAAAGCAAACCCAAATGTTTCAGCCTGTAGGTACAAAGAGAAACCATTAAGTTGGGTGGCAATGCCTCATAAGAGAGTCCTTGGCTGTCCCCTGAACAGGCTGGGGTGTGGTGAGGGCAGGCAAAGGCACCTCCTTCTTAAACACAGTGACAGTCCTGTCTTTTATGTTATTTAGTTGTTGCTCCCTCAAAATTTATTTCTTTGTTTTCTCTCTGTCCCACTGGAAAATGATAGAAAATACAAACCAGAAGAAAAAGAATCTTGTGCCCTTATTTGACCACCCACAGAACACATTCAATTTTGAATTAAATGAATACTTTTTTACGTTCAAGAGAAAGTGGGAAAACCAATGGTTTTTAAACAGAGTGAGATGAAGGTGGAAGATTTTCTCAGACGCCAGCAATTAAACTTTTGGAGAACCCTTTAAAATATCATCTATTTTAACAGCAATATGTCTCAGGTGTTTTGCGTTATGGCCATTCTACACCTTGTACACTTATTTTGTGTAAAATCAAAGCATTATTGTGAGGTATACTTGATGCTACTTTGATTAATGTATTCTAACATATTTGTACATAAATTCTCTCAGACACACACTGAATATGTAGTTGTTTGCTTCTGTTGGTCTCTGTGACTAGGAAAATTACTTTCATAAGTCTCCCTTAATTAAACACAAACAAGTTTGGTTTGAATACACTGAAAAACAGGAAAATACAATGAAATATGAAATGTTTCCAGAAAAAAAGGACTATTTCCGAATTACAAATTTTTCATGTGTAGGCTAGAAAGTAAAGAAAGAGTGGAGATTGTCAAAGTTCTTAATTTGAAGTTTTGAAGGGACTGTCACAAATTCTCCATATGAGATACTGGACAGTTTTTCCTGCACAAATTGTCTCCAGACTTCCATAAAAAAAGATCCGTGGATGTTCATGAGCTTTCCTTCTCTGAAAAGCTATTCCAATATTTGTTTAAATAATGTTTAATTGTGTGTTTTCCCCTAAATTTTTTGTGCAGTGTTTTCATTGCCCGTTTTTCATCATTTCCATGTTCTTAACAATCTCACATGAAGAGAAATTCTCACAAATATGTGGTTGTCAGAGACTTAAGAGGTCATAGCTGCTTTTTTATGCTGAACACACAGGAGAAATCATCCAGGTTTTTTTAGGATGCGAGTCAGGCACATCATCCTGCTTTAGCTGTAGCAGCCTAATTTCATAAAAGGGCTCAGGAGGAGCTCTCTGGTGCCAGGCACATTGTTTGATGTGCACAACGCCCTGTGTTTTGTACATTTTGGATGTTTTGATTATGAGTCCCCAGGCATGGAGCCAGTGGCACAAGGGATGCTTGGATGATTCTGGGCCATTTCTAAGTGCTCCTGCATTCACCTGTGTCCATGCAGTGTCACAAAACTAAAATCTCAATAGAGGGGCAATTCCAAGATAAAGAACAAGTTCTTTAGATGCGTGACCTTTTTTTTCCTTTTTTTTTCCCCCCATAAACGTCCTGTTCCTGCTATATTCTTTAAGTTTTGGAGTTTTTGCAACTCACTGAGTTGGTTTCCTCACTGGAGAACTCCTTCAGAACTTTGTGTAAGGCAGTGCCAGGACTGATGGAAGCAGGGAGACTCTGTCCCTTATTTTCACCTGCATTTAGAAAACACCTTATCTTTCACAGGAGCAGCCAGATCTGCTGTAAGAGACCTTCCAGCAATGATTTACAGTGTTTGATGAACTGAACACTGAACACTTCATGTTATAATAAAATAGTCTGTGTAGAGGTGATTAAATTGTCCCAGATCATATATTGACACTCATTAGCATACTTGGTTACTGTAAAAGTTTTTGCTGTTATTATTGATTCCTTTAAAAAATGCTAACACAAAAGGATAAGTGCCATGCTTCCTTCACAGCTATTCCAGGACTGTATCTAGGTACCTCATTCAATAAAAGCCTTGTGGTTCTTGTTTTACCAATAGTTGCATGTTATTTATTGTGTCTTAAGACCAGCTTTGAAGAAATATCCCTAGAAATATTCTATCCTGGAAGTCTAGAGTGTCCTTGCCTCACAAAAAAATAGGATTTAAAAAAAAAAAACAACAAAAACCAAATTCTCTTTTGAAAAAAAACAGTACAGGGGATAGTTTTTGTCCTGTGTGGAGGGAGTCCCACTCTACTCTGGCACAGGTTGTTCCTCTTCAGACCAAGAATGTGTCAGAGGGATCTGACTTTCCCACCAGCAGGGTGAAGCTCTTAGTCACCAACCCAAACAAAAGGGGAGGCAGCACTCTGACATTTTTGAAGAGAAAACAGCAGGGTTAATCTTCAGATTGGAGTTAAATCCTTCTGCCAAGGCGTTCATTTTCTTTACATTCTGCGCTTTAGTCTGCAGTCTTTGCCTCACCTTCCCCCTTGCCCATACTTTGAGGAGAGATAATGTGCACTGCCATGCTCAGAGAAATTAAACCAGCGCGAGAAGAAGCACTCCACAAGGATTAGCCTTGGGAAAAAGTGACTAAAGCTTGGCTTTGCTCCAAAATCTCAAAGTGCTCTCAGTGCCTCAGGGATACTGGCTCCTACTTGTTAAATGCCTGCAGCACAGGCTGCCTGTCAGTCTCTGAGCTGTAAAATGCCACACAGTGGGCATTTAACCCATTCTGGATTAAATTAAGGACCAAATTAAATTAAATTGGCAGGATCTGTCAGAAATGGTAATTTTCGTGTAATACAGATAAATATGTACATACATGCAGAATGGAGGGTGCCAATGATGTTTCCAACATCTCAGGTAGCCTGGGTAGAGGGGTCAGGGTCTTCACCAGACAGGGCTGGGGGATGTCAGAGTGGCCTCGGTGGCATTTTGAGTCTAACCTCAATGATCTGCTCTGTGGCCTCTCCAAAATAAGGAGATGCCATGTGTGCACTTACTGGGGCAGCACCAACACACCTGATAAGGATTCAGACCACCAGCAGATATTGAGTACAGAATTTAAGTGAAGTCACTGATTGTTTAAGGATTCTTTCTTGTAAACCCATCTGCCCCTTTTTCTCAAGCAGATTCCAGATTAAAGGGACACATCCATGAACTCTTTTTCCTTTTTCCTTCCCTTCTCCTGTGAAAATCCCCTTCCATACAGCCTGCTGCCCTTGGAGCATGCTCATGTTCCTTTCCATGCAAAGTCTAATCCCTTTTTTGACTGTGATCAAGAGCTGTCAGTAAAAGGATCTGTCCTTCTTTCATGTTGGATTCAGGGTTATGTTTACTGTGCTGAATTCAGGCTCAGACAGTGATATTCCAGAGAAAGCTTTGCTAAGTGAGAACTCCAGCTCGTGTGGTCGGGGCTGCCAATTCAGAGAGCAGCAGCACCCTTCATTTGGACTGTGGAAAAACTGCCCTTCCAAGTTTTTCTCCATGCTGGTGGTCTGGAGACAGGAAAGAACTTTAAGCCAAACAATGAATAAATCAGGTGTTCAGAGCAAGGCTTTAAAGCAATCTTATGTCCTCTGGGGGGAGAATGCAGGTAGGCTTAAGAGGAATGTAAAGTATAAACATGAACACAAAAGGCAGCAGAGAAAAAAACTTTTGTAGCTCACAGGACTCAGTTTAAAAAAAAAAAAAGAAAATGTATCCACACAGGATGCAGAAATTTGCCCCCAGAAACTACCTTCAGGTATCTTCATCTTGGAAGGATATCTGAGCCCAAAAAAAGACTATAATTAGGAAACAGGAACAACAAAAACTGTGTAAATGTTGTGTCAGTTTGCCTGATCCCGTACTTCTTCTATCAGTGAAACATGCAACTCTATTGAGAAACCTTTTGAAGCCATGCATCTTGACAAATTTGTTCTGTATTACACAGTAAACTCACAATGCATAAGCTCTAGGGTTCATGGCACTGCTACTGCCCTGGAGCAAGGAGTTTGTGCATCTCAGGAAGGAGTAATTTTGAAGATGGAAGAGGGAATTTCCTGGAAAAAACATGCTGGAGTGCAGGAAGGAGAGAAAACAGTGTTTTTGTGGCTTTTTTTTTTTTTTTTATATATCCAACTGCTCATCTCTGCCTTCAAGAATACTGTTTGATCCAGAGGAAATGTCTTCCAACAAATGTCCTATACCCATGCTGGGGCTGTGACTGTGGAACCTGATCTGGAGAGCTGACCTGTGTTTTGGAGGACATCGGCAAGGACAGACCCCACTCATTCACAGGGACTGTAGCTGTAAAAGCCTCAATGCAGGGTCCTGTGACAGAAGTGGGGCTGGGAGTTTTCTCACTGAGGAGAAATGCCTGATACCTCATCACAGTGCCTTGAAAGACATTACTCCTTCTCTCTGCAACATTCTAAAAGGGCTTCTGCTGAAAGAAAAAATTGTAAGCACTCCTTTTAAGCTCCTCCCTTCTCCACTGTTCTGCACAGCCTACATTCTACCTTTTATATCTATCTATCTATCCATCTATCCATCTACTATTACACGCCTGTTCTTTCCATGGAAACAATCTCAACATTTCCTCTCAGACTGGTGTTTACCACCGAAAAAAACCCCCAAGCTACCACTTTCCTGAGTTTAGAAGTCACAACTAAAGAACAGGTTTAATCCATGAGGAAAAAAACACATGTTTAAACATGGACATTGCAAGGCAGTCCCTGTTCCAGCCCCAGAAACTTTTTCACGTGGCTGCCTATTCAACACACAAAGAAGAGGTTTTGTCTCTCAGGAGCATTGGGGAAGGACAAGACGGGCTGCTGGGTAATCCTCACACCCTTCCCCAGTCAGAGAAGGGCTGCCATGGAAATCTGAGCTGCAGCTTTGCCCCGTAGAGACTGAAAGGTGTATTTGGTGAGCTGTCACAATTCTTGAGGTCTGTGAGCTTTTAGGCTGCTGTGATTCTAAACTCATAACTCTGGAGCGTTTAAATATGCTCTTCACCTCCCAGCCCACAGTTTCTGTCATTCCCTAAAAAGAAAGATTTCTAAGTCAATTAATCACTTTCATGATAAGCTGTGAAACCCAAGTTTTAGCTGGAAGCTCATTGTCCATCCTCAAGCCCCTTACTTTCCATAACTTCCTGAATTTCTTAAAAGCATGCATTCTTTAAACAGAGCACACACCAGCTGAATAAATGGAAGAGTTCTACTGCTTGCTTTCAACACCCAAGGCAGCTGCAAGCCAAGATTGTGCCCAGGAAAAGGGGTAAAAGAGAGGCGATAAGTTGTGGCCATCTGTTGGAAAGCAAAGTCATGTCCCAGGAAGGGGGATGTCCTCATGCATTTATAGTTCCCCTGGATTTACATATTTCCTCTGCCTGCCTGACTGAACTCGGGCGCCTTAAAGTCTGAAATTGTCTTGTTTGTCACAGGTGATGAAAATTCATTAAATTTGGGTTGAAATCCTGACCTTATCACAGGTTTTTGTTTTGTTTTTTTTTGTGTTCTGACCTTGGACATGTGCTGTAATTTTCACTTCTTCCATCATGGCTGTGAGATTTTCAGGATGCAATCATGCAGAGGTTTTGCGTAGCTTCTTTGGCCCTGATTTCAACATGCACATTAAAATACACTATCACAAAAGAGACAACCATACTTTGCTTTCTTTCATGACTTACTCAGTTTCTGGCCTTCTTTCCTCTGAGACTCACACATGAAGATTTGGCAGAAAACAACCATCTGTCAAACAGGAACGGCTTAATCCAGCAATCTGACCTGCTTCACTAGACAACACCAGCAACAAAAAGGGTTTGTAGTTAAACTGGAGTTTTGTTTAGAGCAAATTCATATCAAACACCTAATTTTAAAAGCAAGAAAATCGGTTCTTGGCCAGAAGAGGGCATTTGACTTTGAGACTCTGGGCTCCTCTTCTTGACATAAATAAAACACAACAAATAAAAACAAACAAACAAATCCATTCTACATTGCTAAAAATTCATACCATTAGTGTTCCTACCATGCTGTAACAAATGTGTAAGCCTTTCAAAGATCCCCCTGATGCCAACAAAGGATGAGAACATGACAATGATGTGAAGAGTTATTGATTCACCCTTCCCTGAATTACCCACTTCCTACTTTCCAGCACCAAGATAAGCAGGAGCTTTACTCAAACAACATTCAAGGAAAAAAATTACCTACAAATGATCCTTTTTTTTTTTCGGTCCCAAACTACAGGCAGTTACTTGATGATCTGAGCTGGTGGAATGACTCCTTTTTATTTCCTTTGTTAATTGTAAAACCTTTGAAGTGGTGAGCATGCAGGGTTTCATGTAATATTAAGGCTTAAATTGGGGGATATTCATACCCTTGTAGTAGTCTCTTATCCCTCTAAATCCTTGCAGCAATTAATACCAAGTACAAGACCCCAAGTTCTGTGAATGTGGCATTCTACAGTGTAGACAGTGAGCAAAGGAAAAACATAATGAAAACTGTGGACTTTTGGGGTACCAAAGAGGGAAAATACTCTCCTGTAGATGAAGGGTCAAGAGTGTGGGTAAATTGCAGATTTGCACGAAATAGCTAATCCAAAGAAACCCTGGAGCTGCCAAAACTTCATGTTTCATGATGCCTCATTGACTTTCCTGTTCTGCTTCTTCCTTGAAGACACTGAAATTCTCAGCTTTGTTACTTTTTTTAAGGGAAAAAAAACCCAACCCCTCCTTGGTTTTCAACCCTAATAAGCATATAAATACTACAAGAAATTGGAACTTTCTTTGGGTCCTATTGATGCAAACAAAATACAAAAATATTTCTGATCCCCTCCAAAGTTTTAATGTTCTCTTTCCTCAACTTGTATGAACTGGAAATGTCCCAGAAAAAATTGGTAACAGTAAAAACAAATAAATCTGCTCCCACTTCCCTCGGTCACATATTTTCAATTTAAAGTTTTTATGAATACTTACGGCTCAATTGTCTTTGACCTCAGCAAAGCCTCCAGTTTTATGCTATTCCCAGAAGAAATTCCAGCTTTGAATATGTTAGGATGTCCTGCATGGCTAAAACAGAGTCGGGTCAGCTGCAGCTCAGGCAGGGACAGCAAAAAGCAGATTAACCCAAAAAACAGACCCAGGAGAGTAAAAGGGGGAATGTGAAGGTGTTGGTAACATAAGAGTTTAGGATCAGGTTTCTTGTAAAAATTTGTTTTCCTAATGGGTTCAGGACAAGCTGGGTTACCTTTCTAGGTGATACCTGAAGCAAGGAAAAGAAGTTGTGACTGCAGCATTTTGTAACATTTTGTATTTTTCTCTCGAGGTTCCTATAGATACTCACAAGTGCCTGTGAATAACAGGAATTTAATGTCAGACATATGTCAGCGTTGGAAAAACCAGAACAGCAATGAATGCACCAACCCCTTGGGGAGATCAACACTTTGATTTCAGCACTGTCACAGAGAATTCCCTGATACCTTGGAGCAATTTTGCCAAGTGCAGCTGGGCATGTGGAACTAGCAGCTGAAACAGCTCGAACTAAGCATGACAGGCCATTCTGCAAATAAGGAAATCCAGCCACAGGAGATGGTGATCATGATGATGACAGGGCAGGTTAAGCACTCCATCATGTAGTACTTCCAGCTGGACCTGGCATGCCTTGCCCAGAAGAAAGCCTTTTCTCAGTCACCAGTGTCCAGAGAGTGAGATGGAGTCACCTGGAAAAACATCTGTGGTTTTGCTTCTGCAGGGAACCAAAGTCCATTTCTGTAAAGGCTTGCACCTGTAGAACCAGTTGTTTCTACCACAGCAGCTCTTCCTCTAGAAAAATGTGCAGCACAAAAGCACCTGGAAACTTGTGGTGCCTCTTGCAGGGAAGTCAGCTCGTTAGCAATGTGCTGGTCAGTCAGGACAAACAATATTTGGGGAGAGCTTTTTTAACAATTGTGGGTAGACAGGTCCCCCTTGCACACCACAGCACTGCTTCAGCCCTCGGCCATCACTTTCATTATCAAGTGTTTCACTTCTTTTAATTTATGGGAAAATCCACCATGGAGCACTGCCAGAGGTATCAGCTACACCTTCACAGCCCTCAGTGATTTTAGTCCCACAGCAGGGCATCAGTGTTGCACTGCCATGCACCTGGGTTGTGGTAATCACCTGGAAGTCCCAAAACGCCACAAAACATAGTGATATAAAGCAACCTCTGTCCTCAAATGGCCATCATTTACCAAACCATGGAAGAATTAGAAAGAAAACAAAAGACAGAGAAGAAGATAGTTTAAAAGAAAATAAAAAAAAAACCCAACCAAAACACCACCATGAAAAATCTTTTCTAAAGGCAGCAATTCATGACTCCTTGAAAAAAGAGGTAAAGAGCAATGGATCCAAAACCATGAGGGAAAAGGTTCCATCATACAGGGATATTATTTTTTCTGTGTGTATCATAAAGGTACCTGGATGTTAGGCAAACGCACTGAGAAACGTAGGAGAACAATTTTGTTGATTCTAATTTCTAAGCTTTTGGTTTTATGTATCTACTAGTAGGATTTTGAGTCAAAAACATCTTGTAGCTGTACTTGATAAACTGAAGGATGAACTGACCACGCAGGATAAATGAGCAGGAAAATACCTAATTTTCCTGTCTTTAACAGCCTACATTGTGAAAAAGGTAAAAGACAAAGAAAGTTCACCTTTCTGAAGCTCAGGAATGTTAAAAGAAGTGAAAATGGGGTAGGAGGCAGTAGAGAAAATGTTTAATCATTGTTTTTTGCTTTTATCTCCCCCCAAATGTTGCCCTTTCTCATAACAAAAGTGTAGGAAAGAAATTGTACTTTCTGCAAAGCCTTCATGTATTTGTGTATCCTCACACCCCCCAAAGAAGCTCCTGTGACAAACCTGAGGTGTTCCCCTCTCTCAGGTCCATAGGAGAAAATATCCTTTGGAATGGCTGGACACTGAGGACATGGGATTGTATCCTCCACAGCCACTCGAAATCCAGCCCTGAGGAGAGACCATTTGCATCCTCAGAGTGAGCTCAGGGACTGAAAAAATGGATGGTCACTGGAAATGTTGTTTTCTGTTTTGGAGCATCTGTTCTCTCTGCTGCTTTCTAGATGGTGCCTTCCTGAGATCACCACTCTCTCCTCACTGAGTTTGGTGGGTCCTTTTTATTTTGTGTGTAACAGAACACAGCATGCCAAGCCCATTCCTTTGTAAGTGGTACAAACAGCCATTAAAGGCCTCTCAAAAGCCACATACTCTTCAGCCAAGAAGGCTCCTGCCTCTCACTCTGAGAGTTATGTTTTTTGAAGCAACATTTTTCAGCTGAAAGGCATCTGTCAAGCTGCCAGCAAGGCAGGACTGGAGTATCCAGGTGGAGCTGCAGTCAAAATACAAGTGTCAGTGATGTTTAAGCTCATTCAGGGCATGTCAGCAGTTTTGCTCCATGTCTTTTCTCCCAGGAAAATTCTCATGTGCATTGCTGGGACCAAAGACCTGACTGGAAATGCAGTGAGGGTTACAGAAAGCGTGGATAGAAATGTCACAATCTTTATTTCCTCAGCAGATGTGAGGTATGAAATGTGCGACTCTGGTGCACAGGCTGGTCCTCAGAGAAGGAAGGAGCAAGGGGAACAAAAAAATTAAAATTCCACCGATTCACTGAGTGGCAGATATACCCACCTCAAAACTGTGGTCATTCAGTTCAGACGGAAGAAAAACAAACCAAAACCAAACAACAACAACAACAACAACAACAACAACAACAACAACAATAACAACAAGGCATATCCAGATCTATTTTACATACTTTGATTAGAGTTATGGTGCTTTTAAAGCTTGGCCATGTCTATATGTGGTGGAGCTAAAGAAATATTCATGTGTTTTTGCAAATAATTTAACTGAGCTCTGCAAATGTGAAAGGTCAGGGGGTATTTTCAAGACGTAAATCATTATTTTCAAAACACATTGCCATTTTCAGCTTTTCTTAACGAATTTGAGTCCATTGATGTCTCCTTTTTATTTCTTCCTTCAGCATTTGGGCTTTACATAGGCAGAATATTTACCTGTGTGTATAAGTATATTAATTCTTAAGGTTTAGCACAAATTCTGATGAATTACTGATCAATGAATGTAGTGTACCTTTTAGTATAATCCATTTAACATAGAGTGATTGCACAGGCCTTTCCAAAACCGAATGCACAGTTGTTTTATAGAGATGCATAAATGGTCAATCTGGTGTTCTCCACTATGTGCTGCCAAACCAAGACTTCTAAAACTCAGGACTGGGAATTTTCTCTGGGCAGTAAACTGTAAATCTAACGGGTGAAAACACTTGTTGTTGTCCAGTCAGATTGCAGAGTCATGAGAATGCTTGATAACAAATAAGATAAATACCAAACATATAATGTGACACATTAGTTTTTGCCCAAAATTATTTTAGGGGCTGATGAGGGAAAAGATTCCAGTATTTTTCAAGTTCCTTCAGGAGATGGAGAGACAAGGCAGGAACGTCCAGCACCCTGTAAACAAAGGCTGTTATTGTTTATTCATGGGCTATAAGATTCTGGGAGCTGACTCAACATTCAACTCCTGTGTCTACAAACATATTTCCACAAGTTGATGAAAACTGAACGGGTTGACAATAGGCCTGAAAAAGATTTTTTTTCTTCCTCTTGCTGCAGCTTCAAAATTTGTCCAGCTTTGACATCAGCTGTGATTTTGGCACACCCATTTATCACCTAGAAATTTTACAGGAAAATCTACTTCCATAACATAAAGCAAACAAACAAACAAACAAAAAAAGCAACAAGAAACCCCCACCAACAAACAAAAAACACCCAAAAAACCTCCAAAAAACAAACCCTAACCAAACTATTATTTTTACTCCTTAAATATAACGAGGCCAGTAGCTTAAGCTCTTCAGAGAAGACTGAGGTGCAGGAAGCGTGGCAAGAATGAAAAACACACGAAACGCCCCCAAACAACCAAACCAAACCAAACCAAACCAAACCAAACCAAACCAAACCAAA
>JAHLSL010013746.1:35651-128519 GCA_025920805.1 Petroica traversi | reverse complement strand
CAAACCAAACCAAACCAAACCAAACCAAACCAAACCAAACCAAACCAGAAATATGTATAAAGTCTCCCATTATCAGATTGTTTGTGATCTTCCAGTGTACATTTCTGTAGATTTTCAATTTAGGAAAAAAAAAAACCAACCCAAACCTGAGAGTTTTCAGATGCCTATCTAGTCTTAATAAAAACAGTGGAAGTTTCCACTCAATAATTCGTGCCTTGTTTAACTATCATTTTGGCACAAGATCTCTAAGAGCCAACCCATAGAAATTTAAGACAATGATGATTTACCCCAGCTGAAGTTCTGGCTCGTTTTATCTCTCTTTGGTTCCAAGCCATTTGTTGACTTCGCACACACTCACAAGGGAAATTCAAGCCCTGGCACATCCAGCATTCATGGAAATTGCAAAGATTCTTTTAGTTGACAATGATGGAATTTCAGAAAAACCTACTAACCACTTCTCTCCTTGTAGGCTCTCCAGGAAATAACATGTGCAGGGCACTTTAAAAATAATAAAGCATTTTTAGGTAATCCCATTGTACAATTTGACTAAATATCAGAAATATTTTTGATCTCACACTATCTCCCCCAAGCATTTGGAGTCAAAGAGATACAAGGTGGCTTGCTTGGGGTTTTTCCTTCTTTTTTGCCTTTCTTTCTTTCCCTTTTCTTCTTCAGCTGACGGAGTTCTGCCCTTGTCCTTTTCCAAGGTAGAGTGAAGCTTCTTTTCCACAATCCATATTCAGAAGGGAGGACTGAAAGAAGCAGTTTGAGGGAATTTTATAGAAAAATTTCTGGCCATATCAGAGGCATTAAGTTCTCATATCCAATAGGAACCTGGCAGGTGAATGAAGCAAAAAATCCCCTCCCCATCAACAACAACAAAAAAACCCAAAAACCCCCCCAAAAAATGGGGCAAAAATGTGTTAATCAATAACAACTAATTCAGGATGAATTTAAATTCCCACCCCAAAAATTAATTTAAATTCAGAAAACTTTCAGGAGGTCTTTTGTCTCTGTCTCCAAAGGTGAGGAAGTTCTATTGCCCTGGTTTAGTTACTGAGGTAGAATTTCATAAAAAATTGTCAAGGGGCAGAAATCTTTCCCACCAGCTGATTTTCCCCCAGGGTTTCTCAGTAGTTTTTTCAGTTTTTCAGCTATGCTTGTGCATTTCTTCTTAGAACACAGAAGACCTCCATGGAGAGATGTTCTCCTACCAGTTAAATCAGTATAAACAGGTTTTCCTGAGCAGCTTGTTCCACCACTAAAGTGAATAAAACTCCACCCCACTCTCATCTTTTCTCTCTCTCTCTTTTTTTTTTTCTTTTTTTTTGTGCCTGGCAGAACTTAGCGTCGCTAAAAAAAGAGAAATATCTTCAGCTCTTTTTCCACTGCACCATTTTATTCTGAAGGTTAATATTCATTCTTGACATTTTTCAATTCTAAACCTGGTCTAGCTCTCAGAATGAGCAGCACTACTTGCTAAAATTAAGCTCATGGTTATGCAGTTGGATACCACCACCATGCATTTTCCACATTATGATTTCACTGCATGAAAGAATGAGATAGAAAGAGCAGGCAGTGGACATGGGGGTCAGTGAAGGCACAGCCAGTGAAGAATTGAGCTGAAAAGGCGGGGGGTAAGCAAATTTATATAGCAGAGCAGAACGTAGAAACATTGGCTCTGCCAGTGTACACATCTCCTAATGGCTGGGTAAGCTGAATATGAATATGTAGCTTTCTACCACTAATAATGTTGTGGTAGAAATAATAAATAATTTTGAATAAAATATCTTACACTGGGTGTCAGACCAACAAGACCTGAATCCCCAGTCAGGCAAGCCACGATTTTGGCAGTGTTGTCCTTCCTATGCTTTGGACTTGTCCTTGAGACTACTGAGTGTGAAGTGACATGAAAATCTTCAGTCAGAATGGTATGGCCTGATTTATGACAAAATAAATTAACCTGTGATACACATCATCTGCTCCAGAGGTTTATCCTACCTTTTATGACTGAATAAGAAAATTTGCTGCTTTGGTCCCAATATGAATCTCAGTTTTATTTGCCCAATTCCCTGCAGTCACAACTGATGCCACATTTAATTCCTGAAAAATAGCAGGAAGGAGATCATTGGTCCTTCTACTTTTTTTTTTTATTATTTTTTTTTAATGACTGTAACACCTGAGTGTGGAATAAAACTTTAGAAGCATGAGGTAAGCTGCAATCTACACAAATATTATGTTCAGTGCAGATATGGAATGTGCAGGGTGTGTGCTGGTGATCTGAGAGCTGCATCTGTTTTTAATGAAGGCAAAATGTAAATTATGGAGCCAGCAAGGTGCATGGGAAACAAAAATGCATCTAATTAAAAATTTGTCCTTCTCTGAACCAATTATTTAGATAAATCTGACGAGACCACACTGAGTGTTTTCCTTACTTTCTCCCATCCTAATTTAGTCTTTGAACAGGAAGGCATGTTGGTAACTCAGTTAATTGAGTTGGCCACTGTGTTTACTTGTTCAGTTAAAAGCACAAGAGCTTAAATGATGCTCCACTATTCATAAAAGAAAGAGGATCAGTGGAGGAATTAAAGTTGACAGCCAGATGACAGGGTGAGTAAAAAAGAGCCATGGAGGTTATTTAGGGTCCAGAATTTCAGCGGAAATCCTGATTTTTTTAATTTTTTTTTTTTTAATTTGAGATTCGAAAAATAAGTACTAAAATTCCAGAGATTCCCATATTTACAGGCTTCCAAACCCCAGATGACAGTGTCTGCCCTGGGGGTGCCTGAGGAATTTCTGAGCAGTTACCCCTTAATCTTGCCTTGTAACAGGAGCCTGTGATGCAAGAACCCAGCAGAAGGTTTTCATGCAGCAAAGAAATTGCAGGGTAAGTAACACATTTGGGAGCTATGGTGGCTTGACATCAGTTGGAATACTCAGCATTTTCCATATGTTAAGTTGGAGTTCAAACTACAAAAACACAGTGGGAGGTAAATAACTTACCTGCATGCAGGAGATGCAAACAACAGACTGAAAGAAACGACATAATTATATAAACTCTCCCCAGCCAGGCAGTCCCACAGGAATGGAACATCACAAAACCTTTCTCTAGGTACACAACTGCTTTTATGAAAACTGTCGTTTCATGGAAGCGATCAGAACCAGAACCGATCAAATTAGAAAAACAAATTAATTAAAATTTTACTTCTATTAGTTTGGTAAAAAACTCCCAAACCCCAAGAACAATGTGCCTACTTTAATTGAATTTAAATTCCTTCCGTGGAAAAAATGTCCAAAACTGAATGGTTATGGTAAAACATTTGGTTTTTGGCAAAAACCTTCTGTCTGATTTAGAGAGTAAAGGAAAAAGATTGACTGTAAAGACATTTGAACCAATGACTTCAAAAGATTTCACCATTAAAATGATAGGAAAATGCAAGGAGAAACACAAGAAAGGTCTGACTTAGTATCATATTAACTTCTACCATACTTCAGCCGTCAGTTTTTCCTCTGAGTGAAAAAAATTACTAAGTTTGCTGTGCCTAAGGAGCTTTTTTTTTTCTTTTTTCTTTTCTCAGTTTGTCTTCTAGCTGTTGTCTGAACTTGTCATTTGTCTCAGCATTTTGTACATTTTTGGTAGATGGGCATTTTTAAGTTTATGGACATTTGTCTCAAAACAAAAAAATCATCCTCTGTGCCACTCTCAAGAGAGAACAAAAAATTATAGAGGTAACTTTCAATGGACCAAATGTAGAGATTAACATCTTTGGGCTAATAAATTTCCTGAAACCATTAAGACAGTGATCCAAAACATATTTCTACTTTCCAATGGTCTGGTTCACTTAGGAGGCCTACACTGATTGCAGGGAGAATTTTGTCATGGAAAATTCAATGGTGGCTTCCTAAATGATTTTTCAGAAGAAATAAGAGACTTGGATCCTTGGTGAATTTGAGTTTTCTCTTGTTGTTCCATCAAAGACTTTTGTCTATCCTGTCTCCCTCTGTCCCAGATGCTAAATCATGGCCAAAAATGTGGGGGATTCCTGTGTTGCAAACCAGAAAGGTTCAAGGGCATGATCAGCCCTGGGAAATAAATGAAATTAAGAAAGTGGTAAGAACTAGAAAAAACCCTGTGTTTCAGGTGTCAACCCTATTTGTCTTCAAAAAAATACTTTTTTTCTTCTGAGTCTCAGGCAAATCTTTCAACATGGTAAGGCTTTCGCATGGCCAAGCAGCTGTTTAAAATCGTGAATATAATGTGGACAGCCTGTATAATTAAATATATTGATTTTCTGAACTGGCTTTCATTAGTATTTAAATAAAATAGAAAAAACCCCCCAAACAATATGAGGTTAGAAAGAGCAGTGACCCCCAAAAAACTGTGGCAAATCAGATGACCCAGGTTTCACATGTTATATTTAAGGTCCAACAGGGACATAAAAACTTACATCTCACCAAAGGAGATTTCTATTTAAGCTGGTAGGTCGCTTCCACATTTAAAAGCTGCATTGTATTTGAATAAGAATTTTCCCATCTTTGTGGAAAAAAAAGAAGATTAATCCACCATTTAACATTACAAACAGCAAGTGCAATTTACTACAAGGCTTATGAGTCTAATTTACAGTCCAGCACTTCACTCCCACCTGGTCCCTCATCACCTTTGTCTGTGAGACATTACTTCTTATGTGCTCCAGTGGCTTCAGACAGGTTACTGTGTTTGCTGCCTGTTTTCTAAATTGTATATTTCACATCACTATTATTGGTTACTACTGCCCTAGAAGTCTTGCCTTAATTTCACTATGCAAATTATCTGTAGATTAATTAATTTGCTCCAATATCCAATTGCAAAACTGTTTTTAACATCAACTAGTGCTTAATTTCCCTTGGACACAGATCAGTAGATGATGTTCTGGTGTTGAATATATCCATTTTATAATATATTTTATTTCCAGCCCTGAATATATAGAGTGAAGTGACAGCACAGCTTTTTCAAATGTTTCATTGCAAACTTAGGATAAATAAACAAAACAAAACAATACAGAATGAAACAAAACAAAATAATCAGTCAACCCCCCAAATCTTAGAGCCTCTACAAGCAAATTTTTTTTTTTTTTTGTGCAGTTGTTTCTTATGGAACGGCAGTCTGGTTATACTAAATATATTAAATACTGACCCTGTGAAAGCAGCATTGCCAGGTGCTTGAAGCCTTCAGTATTTTCCTGCTGCTTCACAACATTCAGCAGTGGCAGGGAAATGCCCTTATTTTATAGGCTGAGGCCCAGAGACATAAAAAATTTCAGGATCACTGCAGTTCAGAGCAATTCAAGTTGGAAGAGGCCTCAGGAGGCTACTGTGTCTGCTCAACCAGCTCAGGTAGTTTCAGGACCACATGAGTTTTGAGGATCCAGCCCAAGGAAGGATAACCCACACATTCTCCTGGCTGCTACTCTGGAGTTTGATCACATCCTGGTGAAAAAGTCGTTCCTTTTATCAAGTCAGAGTTTCTGTTTTTGAAGCCTGTGCCTTTTACTTCCTCCCTGCTTTTGCTCTGAAGCTCCCAGAAGAACCTTGTGTTGGTTTTGGCTGGAACACAGTTCCTTGTCTTGGTTTGCTTGTGTGTGAAGCTTTTTCTTTTCCTATTAAATTGTCTTTTCCTCAATCCAGGAGTTTTTTTTCACTTTTAACCTTCCAAGCCTCTCCCCCATCCCACGGTCAAGAGTGAGGTGCTGGGTTTCTGAATAGGGTTAATCCACAACACTCCACATTCTCCACACCTGCTCACCTCAAGGCTGAAGAATTTCTTTAGAACATCTCACTTTAGGTCCATACAGATAATTTGTCTAATACAGGGAACTTACAGAGCAGCAGGAGAGTTGATCTGCATTTATTCTACCACAAGAACTGTGCCACCCATACTTATTTTTTAAATGCTTCTTCAGTGTAAGACAAAATGGACGTGACAGGGAGTTTCAGGGCAAACAAAGGGTGGCATGAGGGGCCACCATATTTGATCATATTTGATTATCCCACACAGCTTCACATCAGTGGCCGCTGAAGATGCCAAAAGATAACACCATGGATTGAGGGAGAGGTAGGACAGGTTGGCAGAAGGCAAATCTGTTGAGCATTGCAGAGGACACACAATGCATTTCCAGTCTAGGACTGTCCTAAAGGGGAAACTGTTGGAGACCACAAAGAGATTATAGGAAAATACCATCCCTTTAGTGAGACTTTTTGGGCCTTTGCCAAGAGCAAGGCTGGATGGACTCTGGTTGTGGTTCTTCTTTAGCACTTAGTGAGAAGAATAAATATCCAAGATTAAAAAAAATAACAATGAAGTCACGGCAAAAAATGTGTGGGGGAAAAGGAGGTATAATTCCTTACAGTGATGTGACTTCAGCAATATTGAGATTTTTGATGCTGGGAAAGCCCATGGTCTCAGGGTCATATATATTATAATTTTATTCTTTTCTACCATATGCTATTGCTGTGTATTTGTACTATATAAAGTTTCCTCTCTTGGAGCCACAGTAGTGACATATCTCCAGGTAAAGCAATATTTCCATTATGCTTAATTCAAAGACAGGCCTTAACTCAGCAGTTTTTGCAGGTTTTTTTTTAACCCTGTCACGTCCTTTGAATGTTGTCAAATATGAAAACAAAGTCATTCAACTCACTGGTATGAAAAACATCCAACATGTTCAAAGAGAAAAAAAGCCTATTCCATTTGTTTTGATGAATTGCAAACACAGGAAAATGCAGCAAATAATTGACATCCAAACACGAGCTTGGTTTAATATCTGATATTTCAGTTACTTCTGAATGGGTGGCAAAATTTTTCAACATTTAATATGTTTTATACATTCAAAAATATTTTAGGAAAGTTATTCCTGGTTACTAAAGGTGTAAAAATGCGGAACTGGCACAACACAAACCTCCTACCATGATATTAGAGAATAAGGCTTAAAAGAAGCCATCATATCTTAAACTGATGGATATTGCTGCCATAGAATCAATGGTGATTAAATTTAAAAGGGCTTACTAAAAAGGACTTAAAAACATTTTTTTACAGTGCCCCAAAGGAGACTTTACCTATCGTCAGTCAGGATAGAAGTGGAATTTTCCCGATTTTTAAAAAAAATTCATAAGTTTTAAATTCAATATAAATATTGCACTAGCAGAACTTTGGTTTAATCACTTGCAAGTATGAATACATTTCAAGGAAGAAAATATTGTTATGTAACTTTAGAAGACCTAGTCCCAATTTTTTTTCGAGTGAAAAAAATTGGAATCAGTTTCCTGTGGATAGGTGCTTCCCAGGGAAAAAAAAAAATATCATGACCTCTCATTTCCAACCTGATGTCTCAGAATCTTGTACCATTATATTTTGTTAGGCTGGTGCAAATTTTCCCTCCCCAGTTCTAGTCAGACTCAGTTCTCAAGAAGAGAGAAATGTAAATCCGAAGTGTCCAGAAAAATTAAAGCCAAAGCAAAATTAAATCTGGTGATTTGGGGGCCATTTTAAGCTGGAGCAAAGCTGTTCAGTAGGTCCATGCGGGATTATTCCTGCTGAAACAGGATGAGGTGCTGCTGCAAGAGAAACCAAACAAAGCCAGTGAATGTCTTGATGCAATATTACTTAGCATAAGTTGCTCAGCGTGGCCTCTATTCTCAGCCCCATACACATGAGCAGCAGCATTACCTGCAATAAAAAGTAATTGTAGAACAGAGCCTCTCCTGAATGTGGACGCAGAAGTGTTTTCTAGCACAAAAAGCATGTATTCTCAGTGTAATTTCCTCTCAAAATGAAAGGCAAAGGAGATATGTGGAACTTGCTTCAGAACCCAATGCTATGCTCAAAATGAAAGTCAGATTCTTCACCTACAGTGGTTATACATTGAAAAGAAAACTCTATCACAGAATCTGAAAGACACATTTATGGATCACAATAAATTACTCAATATATTGGAGTATTCCATGGCAAAAAAATGGGCTTTTTTTCCCCTCCTACTTCCTTTTGCCAAGCAGATTAGCCCCGAAAATGGAGGGACTCTGCATCAAGAGATACATCCCATTTTCACCCAGGAGGATGGTTCGGCTTTAGCATCTCTCTCTCGCACAGCCTCCCTCACCTGAGCTGAATCAGAGCATGAGTTCACCAGGGAAGCAGGGCGTTGTCCCAGTGATGCAACCCTGAAGCCAGCTGGTCACCTTCCAACATAATTTTTTTGAATGGAACTGAGATCCGAATTTCCTGGGGAGCAAGGTTTGGAGAGGGATGTGAAGTGAGGAAGGTTTACATTCAACCTGGAACTTCGGCACTGTTTTCTCTTGGCTCATCCACCTCACTTTTTAGTCTCTGGTGCTCCAAAATGAAGCAACCAAATATTACAGGGCAGTGCCTGACCGTGTGTTAATTGGCTTTGTTTCTGCCCCCATGATCTTGCTGTGCAGGCTGCCCACCCACTTTCACCTTCCCACTGCATCTGTGTTTCCCTTTCACTGCAATCCATTTGAGAACGATTAGAATCTTAACCAGCAATATTTAAATACAAAAAGCACTGGGAGCCACTAGGGATGTATCAGCTGGTGGAGATCAGCCTAATTACACAGTTTAAATGAAATGCTCCCCAATTCACCTCTGTGGAGCAACTGGCCTCATGAATTTGGGCTAAGAGCATTCAGCTGCCGACTGACCCTGGCGCTGATGGTGTAAAACTGACATAGTTTTGGTTTGGGCTCTCATCCCATCTGGGTCCCACTGTTCTCCACACCAACGATTTGCCTGGCTTTTTACCAAATCAGTGTTTATTTGCAGTAATCTAATATAATGTTAATTGCCTACTCATTGGAACCCGGTGGTCCAATGGCTTACTCACTGGCATTTTCCCCCCGGGGGATTTGGCAGGGCAGGCTCCATCCTCAGTTGCTTGTGTTCCCCGTGCCAGCTGCTTTCCTATCAGCCAATTCCCACCCACCCTGCATTCCTGCTTTTCTCTGCTCCCCACTCTATCTCTACCTCTTTTTTTAAAATTTAATTTAGGTATAATTGTGTGGTTGAGTAAGCTCAGGGGGTGATATGTTGCCACATCTAAAGACGAGGCAACAAGGGTGGTAGCTTTTCATTTATTGCCTGCTCCAGAAGTGGCATGAGGCAGCACACTGCACAAAATAGCCCTTTGTGGGGGAGGAAAGGGAGAGTTTTGAGACAAAAATCTTCATAATTTCAAATGAGAGACCTTGCCAAAAATCCTAGTGGGGCTGTGTTGGCCCCCACAGCTGGAGGGGTGATGAAGGATCCTGATTTATCAAAAGCTGCCTTAATTGCAGCACAACAAATCTTGCAGGAGGCACACCAGTAAGCATTGCAAAACTTTAATTCATTTTTGAGCACTTTGATTGCTGTGGATGAAAGGCAGCGAATAGGAATCCTACAATCACAAGCAGGGTTTGCTGATATCTGGCAGAACTGTGCAGCACAAGGTTGGGATAAAGCCCAGTATTGGTAAAACTTGGTGAACAGCCTCACATTTCTAAAGGTCAGAGGGGAGTGGAGTGATCCCTTGTCCCCAGCACACACAACAGTGGGTGTTGTGACAAAAAAATCACCTGATTTGCCCCAGGTGCCCTGGCAAGGCAATTAAAGAATCAGGAAGAGTCTTTGCCCTAAAAAGTCTTGAGCCTCTCTGTAACACCTCAACAACTGGAGGTCAGGTTTCTTGTTCTGCCCTTGAGTGATTTTTTTAACTTCTTAAAAATCAGAAACTTCTGGTTTGATCAAGAGAAGACAATCTAAAAATACAAAATGCCAACCCCCCAAAGAATTGGCCCATTGTTTTATGAACAAAAAAAACAGAAGTGAGGTGAGATGAAAATCGCAGGAAGAAGATCCACGAAATTAGTAAGTGCATGTCAGATTTAAAAAAATAATGCCAGTTTTGAGGCTGGAGACAAGGTAGAAATTCCCCTAATGGAACCAAGGACTTGGTTTTTTGAGAATCATGCCCTTATCCTGCCAAAAATCCCTCCCTGCTTCTGATCTCTCGTGTTAATGGTGATGTATTCAGGTATCCCCAAGTGGTGATTCTTACTTAGCTTTTACTGAGGCAATGTTTCCTGCATGTGTGACTCTATATAAAGCTTACAAGAGGAGATTTTAAACAAACGACAATAAAAGATAAAAGGGAAATACCTTGTCCACATCCTCCTTTAGTCCGAACACTGAAAATTTGACACTTTAAACATTAAGTTGTTTAATGTTTAAAGGACATAGGTTTTAAGGGACCTATCAGGACTCGATTATCCTGATAGGTCCCTTCCAAATCAGAATATTTTGTGATTCTGTATGAAAAGTACTTGTCACCAGGCATCAGTGCTTTTAGAGCAAGTTCATTTTTCAAATAAGACGACTTCTTATAACTCATTTATGTAGAATTTTTCCATCAGTTTACCTGCTGTAGGGCAGCTCAGCAATTAGTTTAGAGTAGTTTATCTTTGTTCTCAGAAAGAATCAGTTCCCTTCAAAGTGTTGTTCTTGCCTGTGGCACATGACAACGAGAAAACAGTACATGTAATAACCCTCTGATAAACTATCTTTCTCATGATAATTCCAAAATATTCTTTTGAACAAAAGAGAAAATAAATTGCCATAAGTGTTGCACCTTCAATCATCTGTACTAATTAAGTCACAATGTTTTTTGATTTTATATGTTAATTTAGACTGAGAGTGGCTTGGAGAACTGAATATTTCCAGGCTTCTAAATTCCCCGTCACTTACAGCTTCATCATCTCAGATCTCTCTTTCTCTCTTTGGGTGACATGAAGGGACAGTGCATAAAATGTCCCACAACAGGCTAGCCCAGAGAAGAATCTAAGCATATATCCCGCAATGAAATGGGCTGGACTGTAACTTCAAAGAGAAAATGCTTCCCCTGGAGAAATAGAGCAAAACTGGAGTTGGGTGAGCCACAAAGGAATTGCAAGCTCACAAGCCATTGCTTATGTTTGGATTTGGAATTGAAATTGGCTCAGTTCCTCACCACAGACTGTGAATGGTACCAGCTATAGAGAGAAGAGGGTTGAGGGAAGAAGGCAGAAATGTGGAATAAAATTTTTGCAGAAATTAATGTGCATGATAATATGTTTGTAAACCTATTTGCATTTTATTTGCTATTTGTTTTTCTAATGTAACAAAATCTCTTCTCAACCCTTTCATGTGTCCTTGTGAATTATTCATTTTGGCAGTTGCTTTCCCCTCGTCATTCTCACACATCTCTTTTCCTTCTTCTTTTTTTTTTCCCCTCTTAAATTTCACTTTAAACTATTTCCTACTTGGGAGGTCCTACATCTCTGAAGGAAGTGAGGCCTGCCCCAAATTCTGTGTATTCTTTCCACGCTTCCAGTGACAGGCTAGTAAGAACAAAAGCTGAAAAGCTTGTTTTCCATCATTGTTACTTATTCCCCCAAGGAGACGTTACCCGAGCAGAGCAAGGCAGAAACAACAGGGGACAAGTCTGCTGGCAAGAAAATCTGTCTCACTACTTTGACCCAATCTGGAGAAATTTTGTGGGTGGTGGTGCTGCTCAGTGGAGGCTCCTGGCACGAAAATCTGGTGATCCTTTGCTCTCTGCACCTGTTTGGGCTACTTTTCTGAGACAGTTATTCATCACTATACTACACTCAAAAATAAAGTCTCCAGTGAAGATCTTAAAAGAGTTTTTTTCCTCCCCCAGTTTCTCCCAGAGTTTTCTAAATGGTCTTTTTCTTTATGAAGTTTTGGAAAATCAGATCTTTCTCTGCTGACAGAGTGGTAGCAGAGACATCACGTTACTAGGCAGACTTTTCTCCTGGAGGTTGAGTTGCACCTCACAAAAAGCTCTGAGAAAACTGGCAGTACAAAGAGACCTAACTGGCACAGCATGTCTATCTCATGACCCTTGCAAGACCAATTTGAACAGAGAAAGTATTTTTTTAATAATTATTTTTCCTAAAATTCAATTACCCTTTGGAACAAGCATTGAAGTCACAATAGTGCAAATGACTACAGCGTCTTTTTTAGGGATAAAACAATAAACTGTGCCCAAGAAGTGAGCACACTCAGAGCATGGGAGTGCCAGCAACAAGGAGACATTTAGACTGGACAGAAGGAAAAAATAGGTAATACAAAGCAGCAAAAAATTAGGTTCTGGAGTTAAATTATTACATTTTATGGAGTAAAAGGAGACATGAGCAATGAGACACCTCATGACCATGAATCCAAGAAACAACACCGCCTCTCAACAAGTACTCATAAAATACTGCCTAAATTCTCCTTTCTTGAGATTTACTTACATTAACTCTTGTTCTGCTACTTACTTTGGGTTTCCACTTGTTCTAGTGGGTCCCAGATTTTCCACCACCGTTTCTTTCAAGCTGCCCTCCCACTCACACAACATTACCATGATTATTTTGGGCTAAAAGGAACTTGGTTTATGCTTTGAAGAGCAAAGAGAGTAGACAACACCCTGACAAGCATCAAACACCAGATCATGTGCCTGTGAGCATTTTCTAGAGCTGAAACAGCTTTGCAGGATGAATAACAACAGTAATAGCATACGATTTCTCTGTGTCATTGGGCCCAGCTGTGGGACAGAGAGCTGGACATGTGTCTTGCAACAACCTTTGTAAATCCAGGGCAGCGTGAGGAAAAGTGAGGAAGGGTTTAAAACAACCTCCAAGAGAGCTGTTAAATTACTTGTGTTGGGCTGAAACAAGAACCTGCTTGTTCCAGCACCATGGGCAGACAGACACCACTGAGAATGGCCAAAACCAAAATATGAGTAATATAAGAGGGTACAAGAGTAGAGCATAAATTCCTGTGCTGGGGACTCTGTCTGTTCTTGAAAGGTACATCTATCACTTACACAGCTGTCTGAACATTTTGTAGCGTGTCCAGGTTGTGGTAAATAATTTTGAGCTTATTATAGCAAAAGAAAACTGATAAACAGAACAAGGCATCTGATGGATGTGCCATTATTCACACCTTACTACTAAGGCCCCATTTCAATCCCCTTTAAATTTATTAAATTTATTTTATTCAATTTGTTTTTATTACAAAAAAAAGGAATGAAGTTTCATTTTCCTTATGAAAGGAAAGCCAATAGGCCAAGATAGCCACATATTTACAGAAACGAAGGTCATCTGCTCTCAGCTTGCACAGTGTAACACCAGAATTGGAGCAAAATAGTGCAATATGGAAAACTTCCCCACATTCTTATTTTGTTACCAGCATGACGAGACAGGAACCACACTTGTAAGCAAAACTGGGAGTAAATCTGCATGCAAGTCACATAAACATTTATTAACTTTTGGGAAGCACCTATTTTCAGGTTTAAGCTCACTACTGGAGCTCGGCTAGCATACCAGCTTTGGCTAATTAAGGATTTTCAATTAATTTCGCTTGGGTAAAATTTAAGGTTTAAAGAATAAAGGGAATGCACAATTCAGACAAACCATAATTAAATGCTTCCATGGCTTCAGATGGGATTAATCTTTAATTTGAGCTAGCAATGCTGAATTAATAGGGGTCTTGTGAACACGCACTAAACTGCAGTGTTGTTTTCTTCCTGTAGAACATCCTTCTGCTTCCAAATGCTTCTCAAAACCCTGACATGAATTCAAACCTGTGCTAAAGCCAGGGGCTGAAAATCAGCCCAAGACATGCGCTGTGTCCTCTTCTCCAGTCACATTTTAATAAACCGGAAAAGAAGACATTTGTGTTTGGAAATTGGTGTCACATCCAGTTGCTGCATGGTTGGAACATTCCAGCTCAGAGGGAACACCAAGGAGAATGGAATAAGAAACTTAAAAGCTGGGCCATGAGCAACCTGGGGAGGAAGAGTTTCTTTGCGTGGTTTTGTCCTGTGGGATTCCATTGTAAGATGACTCCACTGGGATTTCACACCCAGAGACCTCTGTCTGTATTTCTCATTTTTTTTATCTTCAAAACAAAATTATTCAAAGCAGAGTCAATAGAAGCAAGTAAATAATTAAATTGCAGTGACGCCAGAAGTAGCCTATGTCTCCTCTCTACAATATTTTTTTCCCTTTGTGTGTAATAACGGCACATTTCAAACCCTTTGTCTCCAGTATCTCTGAAACCTCCACTGGCCTAATCCACTTATGAGGAAATAATAGGGAAAACCATGGCTTTGTTTGAATAAAACCAAATTCTGCCAAAAAAATCCCAACCTGAGGACTGATGAGCTAAGAACATGGCTGAGGTAACTCCCTGCTAAGTGGAGCTGGTTCTGTCCTAGATAGAGTCCCAATATTGTCAAAAACCTGGTTGGGCCAAGGATCTTCCATTGAGTTATTTTACAGCTATTTTACAGCATATTTGACAGCATTTCTGCACTGCCATGGCTCTGTTTTCACTTTGGTACAGCTGAATGAACTTCCAATGCTCTAACTCACCCCAATTTGTCAGCCTAAAGGCGAGAACATGAAGTCAGAAATGAATAACTTGGGCCAAATTAACTGTGTCTTAATTCTGTCTTGTGCAGAGAATGGATTTCCAAAGCACTGTTGAGAACTAGCCTTCTGAAGCAGCAGTCTTAGCTCCTGTGTTTTTATCACAGCTCTCTGTGGGTTTGTTTGTTCTCCACCAGGCCTCAGTTGCCAGTTCTAAACAAGAAAATCTCCACTTCCATTCTGAGGCAGACGTAATTGATGTCTGCAGCTCCATTTTTTTTCATTATTATGGGTTCCTACAAGTCATCTGCATGGAACTTCTTAGGCTTGTCAAGCAATGCTGAGAATGAAATTTTGGATCCAGAGCCTTGAGAGCTGTGACCTTAGGGTATATGATTTAACACTGCTATTAATTTTTGAAAGGCGGAGATGTCTATTTCTTGACTCCTTTACAATGGATTATTCCTTCAGCACTTATCCATCAGTTTGCTAAGCTGAAAAGAAAGCACTGAAAACCCAAAGAAAATACAAATGTTACATCATCACAGAATTAAGTGTCATTAAGTTCTTAATTATGTCAAATAATTAAAGTTCTCTTGCTGTTCTCCTGCACTTTTCATCAGTAAATATCAAAGTACTTTACAGAGGAGACCAGATCATTATAGCACAGAACTGACATGTAGCAAAAATAGGTCCAAATTCCATTTTGTCCACTGCATTCTGGTAAACCCCCTGAAAAGTATTTTTCTATATTTTAAAATTATTTCCCCTGCTGGGAAATTTGGCCTGAGCTAAACTTCATTTCTGTAAAAAAATTGTATAGATCCCCTCAAAAATGTGTGCTAGGATATACTTCTTGACGTTTGTTTCAGTGGAAAATTTTGTGAGATCTATTTATGGCAGTGAAGATTTGAGGGAAACAAAGCTGTAAACATAAAATAAGGTTATTTAATGAAACAAGAATTGGTTGCTGTATTCTGGTTGTACTTTTGCTTTGCAAATGCTATTCTAGTAGACACGTCTGCATCCAGGCTTACTGTTGGAGCTGAAATCACTCTACAAAAGTTCACATCTCCTTCTGTGACAAAACTATAATGGATTTCTTATTGAAAAAAATGCAAAGCCTGTTCCCAGCTGTTCAGGGGAAATGTCAGAGGCTACATGCCCCTTTTCCTACAACATTTTTTTACCCTGGTTGCCCCCACCAGCAGCAGGATCTGGTTGCTTTCTCTTTCTCAACCCTTCTCCCATGGCTCCTCGAGAGAGCCTTGAGCCTGCAGATCCTCTCTGCAACAGCTGCTGCTCGCAACAGGCAAAGGGAAAACTTTTATTTTATTTATTTTTTTTTCCCCAGGATACCTCCTTGCTTCTATTCAAATGCAGGGAAGTTCACAATGCCACGGACGAAGCTATATCAGGGCTTCCTGACAGAGCTAAGAATAGTTACTCTTCAGCTGCAAATGTAAATAAACTCTTACAAAAAAGTTTTTCCCTTGCTGGAAGGTAAATGGACAATTTTCCCCAGGGTTCTAGGGGAGCTCGTGGCTCCCCTCTGAGCCTTGTGAAAACCTCCATGTCCCACTGAAAAAACACAAAACCTGCAATGGATACAAATAAAAATTCTGAGAGAACAGCAATTTTATTTGCTCTTAGATCCTTCATCAAAACCCTGTAATTAATATGGCAGCCTCTTTGGCACACAAGGGAGCAAAAGGGGATTGTGCTGGTTGCCTTGATCTCACAGAAATTGATTGCTGTGCCAGAAGACAGCACGAGGGCTCTCTGTGCCAAAGTTTTAAAATCAAATACCTGGCTTGTGTTTCTTCCTGAGCAGTCAAGGCATTGTGAAGCAAATCCCAAATTACAAAATCTCTTGCAGAGATGCAGCACAAAAGGCAACTGAAAGATGCAGTTGTCCAAGAGAGAAAACACTTTTGATACAGGAACATGTGAAACTGATAATAATTATGACAACTTGCTGCAATTCTGCAGCAAAGCCATTCTTCAGAACTTTATCTTTCTTCAAAAAGTTTTTTATTGTTTGAAAGATATGGACAATGGAAATTTTTCTTCAGATGATCACACAATCAAATGCTGACTAGTAGTTTTGATTCAGACACACAGAAAAGAAGAAATATTTTTGACCTAACTGCTGTTTGTATATAAAACAATATTTCAATAAGAGTTTTGATTTCCATCTGAAGAAAAGAGAAATCTACAAGAAAATAGACTATTATTTTTGACCTAAAACCAGAAACAATAAAGGGGAGCCCAAAGTTAAGTCCTGTCAATTTTCAGTAACACTTAATTTTATTATTCTTATTTAAAGAATTTGCCCAGTTTCATAAGATATTTTGGACAGAGGGAGTAAATAATTAACTATCTTTCCTGCAATGTAATTTTTGATTTTAGCCTTCATATTTGTCCTGTTGTTTTCCTAATTGAATGTGACACATATTCAGATTATAACTTATACAGTCAACCATGAATCACAATCAAAAATACAGACAGTATTTAATAATTCTCTTTAATTCACTCTGTTTTGAATATAATGGCAAATTCTTTTTTCTAGAAGGCTAGATAGTCATGCCTAGGAAATGGAAAACATATCTTAAAAATATGTGCTGGGACCCAGATCTCAAGTTAGGAATACAAGTAAAAAATAAGTATATAAGAATATGTGTAAAAAATACATATATTAAGAATATGTGTAAAATCAACATATTTTTAATATTTCCGTCTCTGTGTGCAAACAGAATACTCTTTTTACACTGAGACATCTGCAGCTTGCATGGACACATTCTTTTCACCATTTTGTGAAAATATTGTAACATTGGCAGGATTTTTTCAAAAGAGTTGGTGGCCAAAAGGAACATAACTTATCTTTGAATTACACATCTCCTGTTCATAGTATTTTTCTGCATGCCAAAATGCTTAGACAGGGCTCTCCAGTTGGCTTCTTTTTACAATCATCATTACTCTTGAATGAAATGCTAAACGCAGTTAAAAAAAAAAAAAAGAGAAGAAAACACATGGTTGATGCAAAGAAAGCACCCATGGTCTGAAAATCTTCAACCTTCAGAAAGCATCTGTGGTTGACCAAATAAAAAATCACAAAGGAAAAGGACAATGCTGCAATATGTACAGTAAAACTACAGGACATTCATTTTGTGTATCCATATGGATAATAATTATATGGCCATAGTGATGTCCATATTTCAGTTACTCAGGATGAAAAACAGAGCAAAACATTGCCAGTGCCATATGATGCTGATGAGATACAAATATTCTTACATGTTTTTAAAATCAATTTTCAGATAGACCTCCTCCCCATTTTTCTTTTTCATTATGTATGTTGGACAAGGATTAGCAAAACATTGGCAGTCAAAAGAATAAAGGCCTAAAATGTGGCACAAGTGATATATTTGTTCCTGTCACCTTGCAATTGAAAAGCATACTGAAATAATTTGGGGATTTAAACAGAAAAAGCACACTGAAAATCAGTATGCAAAATCCACCCACAGACCATGGGGTGTTACAGCTGGAGATATATATATATATATATATATATGTGTGTGAGTGTGTGTGTGTGTATATATATATATATGTATGTATATATATTGCTAAAATGAGCTTTACAGAATTTCTGGATATATGTGCAAAAAAACCCTCTTGCATGGTGGTGGGCAGGATTTTGTTCTTTTTTTTTTTTTTTTTTTTTAAGACACAAGTTCATAAAAAGCCTGAGAAGCCCAAGCTTTAATTCAAGATAGGGGCTGTGATGTAAAGGAAACATTAGGGAAACCAGCCCCAGGGTCAGCTAATTGCTTTCCTAAGTATTTTTATTACTGAGTATCAAAATTACTATTCTGGGATTTGAAGTGTGTATTACTCACAGACTTTTTTGAAAAAGAAGCAATCAACTCCCGAAAGAATTCTAAAACTGTTTTCTGAAAGAAATTTCTGTGTACAAATGTTTAGGACCAAGTATTTATTTGATTAAAAAAACCCACAAAAAAACCCAACTAAAACTACCAATAAAAAAGGCCAAGCTAAAACCACTCACGAAAATCCTGGTGTATCCAATTTTATTCTCTCCTGTTCCAGTAGAGAGAGCAGTCAAGTATATGGAAGTGACATATGCCAAATTTTATTTTTGCAGAAATATTTTTGAAAGTGTTTTTTCCTTATTTTTTCCCCCCATAATGCCCATATCTGGTCATACCAGAGAAGGTAATTTCTAATGGCTACTTAATCCATTTTTACTACCTCTCATGTTTTCCTGTATAAATATCATCATCTCTGCTTTCAATGTGAAGTAGTTTTCTACTGATTTTGCAATCATTACTATTTATTATTGTATTAATTTTCTAAATGCTTTAAGATGTACAAGCATTTACATGGAATTAATAAGGCTAAAACCACAGAGATTATTTAAGAGATGAAATCAGTCTTGAGTAACACACTCTTAATCAAATTTTTAACATTAATAGAGATAAAAAGAAGTTTTGAGCCTCCAAAAGTAGACACTTTTCACTCTTACTTTTTATACAGTACACTGTAATATTCTGCAAGTGGTATTTTTCTTCCAGCTTCTAGAGGACTAAAAAAACTAAGGATTTTGGCAAGTAGCCCTCCAGCTGGGGACTGTGCCTTCTCATCTGAGTAGGCAATATTTTCCTACTTGCATATCCTGCAAAAACATGACAACCATTACTGTACAAGAATTATTTTGCTACTTTAGAAGTCAAGGAAAGGTGATATTTCATTGCAATAACAGGCATTTACAAAGATAATCTGAAACTGCTTGCGAATATTCAGAAAATAAATACTTAAGATGAGTGTTCATAAGGAAAAAGAAATAAATCAACATCTATTCAGGTAAAAAAATTCAAAGTCTTTTTTTGTTTTCATTTTTCTCCTTATCTATCCTCACAGCTGGAGGACATATCCTAAAATTTTAAATTATAATAATAAGAGCAGGAAAATTGTTATTAACAATTCTTTACTAAAAATGACTTATTATTTGAAAGCTTTTAAACAACCCCAAAACTTTGATAAATCTGGGAAGTGTGAGCAATACATTGTTGCTACACTCTCATAGGTTATGTGCTCTTATTCCAAAAGCTCTGGAGGGATAAAAGAACCCACCACTGCAGTTTAATAACACACAGTTTATTTTGGGTTTGGGTGTTTTGTTTGTTTTCAACATGACATGATGAGTTATAAACCCCTGAAAGCTGATCTGCTAATATTCAGTTTATGGCTAGGAACTGACTTGTTGAAGAAACATAAATGTGTTGAAGAATGAATTCAAGGTGAACTTTCCCTTCATCACTTGAACCTCAGGAAACTCCCTCAACTCATTAATGAAGACACTTTCTGTAGCCCAGCATTTCATGCTGGCTTTGAATCCAGCCTGCATTGGATACAGATGCACAATTTTTTGTGCTTTGGCTGTGTTCAACAAAGTCTTTTTCTGTCTGGCTTTCCATCAGAGTTGCAGGAGTCCATCTGGCCAGTTTTGAGCTGTCTCTGTCTGCCATGAAAGGGTCTGGTTGCTCTTACTGTGCTCCTAATTATTTTTAAAAAATGAAATTTATGACAGTACCTACTCAACATTGGCAACTCCACATTCACTTGTAAAAAATCTATGCAATTTCAGACTGTGAATGGACACAAGACACCTAAATGTTTCTGTGATACAATAACAACAACAACAACACTGTTGAACTTGGGAATAAAACCATCATTTCTCTGCAGGTGCCATGTCTACAACGCACAGCAGTAAGAATAACCTCTTTTACTTTCCTGCCTATCCTTATCTGAAACCAAGCCACTGTTTCAACAGATGAGCTGGGTGCCACTCTCACTCTTTCTGCAACACCTCTGCTTCTTCTGATAGCTGATATCACCAGAGGATGTGACATTTCAGGCCATCAGCAAAAAAATTCCCAACAAATACCAATAATTGAGATTTACCAAGAGCTGACTGCATAAAATTAGAAATTCGTGTTCAGTGTTAGTCCTGAAAACTTGTAAAGATGCAAAAGACACCAGTAGTCAAACCATGAATTTTGACATTCTTGACCTTTGTACAGTCTGAGGCTGCAGATGCTCTGGGGAAGGGGAAAGTGAGGCAGCAAAGTTATGCCTCAGGATTTTAGCTTTTATGATATTTTTTCAGATATTTGTAATCCTGCAATTCCTCAGTGTATAACTCTAAATTCCATATAGAGTGCTAGATACTGTCTTCACATTTTGGTCAGACACAACAATTCCTCTCCAGGCCTGGCAATCAAGGACACCTGACTGTCTCAGGCCCTGAGAAATTTAAAGAGAAATGAGTTAGGGGAAGCAAACTTGAGGTAAATGACTTCATTACCTGAAGCTATAATTGGAAAATTAATATGCAAATGGACCAAACTTACAAAAGTACGAAAACCCATGGTCCATATTGAGTGTAGCCCCTGGGTGGCCTTCATCTGCCCTAAATGTACCTGAAGGCCCTTGGTTTTGTTCGGCCTCTGTTTTCAGGCAGCCCCAAAAGGCATCAAAAGGAAACTGGAGAGCAGGTTTCCCTTGGCAGGGCTGCCCGGTGGAGAGTTTGGCAGGGAAGGCAGGGAGGATGCCTGAGAGGATGCAGGAGAAGGTTCTGGTGAGGTTTTGGTGACTCACCCAGTTCACAGCACCTTCAGCCGTGCCCGGGAGCCCCGGTGCTGACTCAGCCCTGACTCAGAGGGCAGGGAGCCTCCCTGAGTCATCAACACCACCACCGAATGTTTTCCTGCGAGTTCCCCAAACAGGATATGCCACGTGTGTGCCTGCTTCTCCCCTGGGAAATCTGATATCAGACCTCAGCTGGAATGGCACGTGTGTTCAGAGAGGGCTTTTTCCTCAAGTAACCTTGCTCAGTAAAGAGTTGTCTCCGGAAAGGCAGCTGAGACACTGTGTGAGATCTTTCTCTTCCACAGAGGAAATGTCTGTGTGACTGTTAGAGGACTAGTTTATTCTCAACTAAAAGTTTCGAATGAAAAATTGCTTTTCTATAGGGGAAAAAAAAGAAAAAAAGAGTACTGAATTCTGAAGAAAGATTGTAATGGTTCTTTTGATATGGCCAGATATGGATATCTGGATTACTATTTGTGAGATCTCATTTATCAGAATATTTCCACAACACTCAAAATACATGATAAAGGTAACCATGATTTTTCTGTCTGCGCTTAACAAACAATTGCATTTCCTCACACCAGAGAGACAATTATTACCTCTCCAAAATAACACTCTTGCAGATTGTCCATGAATTTAGTATGGCAGTTTTCGAAGGAATGTGTCTGCAGACAACTTGAGTTGTGTGCACACACACACACATGCATTCACAAGCCAAAATTACACTCATATACACACATATATATATATATATATATAAAATCAATAAAACAGTGAACTTAGAAGCAAATTTACTGTCGCTTAATAAAATGTTAACCTATAGCATTAAAGGAGGCTAAATACATAAATATAAAATAAGAATAAAGGTGAGAGTGTTTATAATTACACATATACTAACATGAAGTTCAAAGGAAGTGCAAAGAGCCAAATAATATCACTGGCATATATTTCAAAGTACCTAAACTCATTCAATTAGTTATGGCAAAACAAGAGTTAGTACTGTGTGGAGTTGTAATTGGAAAGGGCTAATTCGTGGAAGCTAATAACAATTTATAAATAACTTGAAATAGACTTATTAAGCTTGCGTTAAACAACTTTAAGTTGTACAGGTAACATGGTCAGAAGGAAAAAACCCTTCCTATTTTGAAGGCTGAAAGAAAGTGGAAATTATTAATTTTAAGAATGAAAAAAAAGAAGTCCCATGCAAGTGTGAAGACAACAGCAGGGTCTTCATGATGCTAGACTAAGTCAACATACATGAGGCAACGCTTGGAATTACACTAAGCTGACTCGATTTCTACACTGGTATTTGCAAGCTCTTGGCCCAAGGCTCTTTTGAATCATCCCCAGACATTTTTTTTTTTTTTTTAATTCCCATAAATAACCCAGCCAAAAAGCAGCAAGTAAGACCTGGGGAGCAGAGGCCATAACCGGTGATGCCGCTCACAGGGCAGAGCAGAAAACACCCCAAAAACTGGCACCTCTCTGTGTGGGAGAGCACCACTCTGAGCTGCTGGATGAGTTTTTGGCTCCACCATAGCTGGAGAGCAGTGACACAGCCAGCCTCCTCTGCCCTGTGGCTCCTGCCATCCTGGGAGATGGAATGCCACCTACCCACAGGATTGAGCCTGTGGGCCAGAGGACCTGGAGAGAAACTACAAATGAAGCCTTTCCAATGCAGAAGTGGGAAAGCCAGGTGCAGGAAACTTTTGCAGGAGGCTGGGAAGGGAAGGGCACAACCCCTGTGCCTAGAGAAGCCTGGTGGGAAAGCAGAGGTGTGAAGATCAGCTGGTGCTCCCCAGGCAGCACCAGCAATCCGTCCAGCAGCTGGTCCTTGGGCCAAAGCTGCATTGCTGGGCCACGTCCAAGAGAAACTGGATGCCGTAGGAAGTGACTGTGCAGCTTTCTTCTCTCTGAATCAGTGCTGGAGCTGTCAGGCACCTCACAGCAGGACCTATCACAGAAGACATTAAATCATTTGTGGTCAATTAGCAACCATGTGCCTTTCCCAGCCTGGAGCTCTGGCTGGGCTCCAGGATCTGTCATTTTTTGCACCTAGTACTTGCCCTAAAAAGTTGATGCATTTTCTGTCTCATTTCTCTGTCCTGGAGTCTTCACTGCCCCGAGGACTCCAGCCACAGATGTAAGTGCAAGGGGTGTAGTCATGATTTATGCTAGGAACACATACCCTGCTGCAAACAACACCAACACAGCTACACCCAAGATAAATAAAGAGCTGGTCCACAACACAAGCACTGACTGCTCTTTGTTATTCCACAGCTATTGTAGGACAGGAGATGGGGATGGATTTTTTCCGCCCCTATATCACTGAATGAATGAGACAGCTTTGAAGTTAGTGCAGCTCCATGGCCTTGTGGATGGAGTGGAGAGAAGGAATCCCACATATAAATCTCTGAGCTCAGGTTTGGAGCCCATCCCAGATCTGACAGAGAAAATGTGAGAGTCTTCTGCAGGCTGCCTAATCCCTGAATGCTTCAGAGCTCTGAGGCAGTAAAACACAGCAGGTAGAGGACTGGAAAAGCTGTAAAGAGGACTTTTAAAGAAATTTACGGGGTTGTAAAGAAAGTAGTAGTCAGTAGGCGTTGCATTAATTATTCACTATTGCAACACATGACGGTTTCCTTGGATTTGGACAAATTGACAAGTATTTATCATTCACCTGTTAATTTTATTTAAGGCACAGCACAAGCAAGAAGCAAGAATTATACTTCAAGTTTTCCCATCCAAACAAGGGGTTGAAGCCTTTAAAAACCATCAGCCATTTGTGATACACAGCCTTGGCTCCTTGGCTTGAACAAGGTGTACTTTCTTGCTCATTCATCATATGAAAATGCTGTGGCCAGACTCAGATTAACACTAAAACTATAACATCACTGTGTCTTAAAGAAATACTGGGACAAAACTGGGGTGAATTCTTACTTGTGCATTGCCTTCATTTCCACAAATATGGCAGGTATTGAAAGTCAGTACGTGATTTTTATCACTAAAATCAGGATGCTGCTTTCAGCTTGCCTTAAAAAACTATTTTTAAATGAAAAAAAAAGATGAGTGTAATAATAATGACATTATTATTATTATTATTATTACTATTATTATTAATAACAATAGCAATAATAAATGATATTATATCAATAAAATAGTAATTCTGTTCCTAGTCTATAAAAGCACTGAACTACTACATTAATGCTGAATATCAAAAGTACACTTGTTTCAGGCTGGAGTCTGCTACACCCTGAACTGTCACACACTATTTTAGTGAAATTTTTCATCTGTAGTAACATTTTGCATTTTGAGGCTTAGAAACCCTCACAACAAAAACCCTCACAACAAAAACATCATAATTCACCACACCACACAAGGTCTGGGGATAAATAGCCCACCATTTTTATCATCTCATAATCAATCTTAAAGGAAAAAAGTCAGCCCTTAAATTGCCACAGGGAAAAAAACAAACTTAGAAAGTGTCTCCTGCAGTGTGCAGCTACAAGTGTTTTATAAATAAAGAGTGACACAGTTTCCGTTTATACTGCCTTAGAAACTCAAATCTTCATCCCTCAAGTTTGATTCCCCGTCCAAGAATTCTGCTTATCAAGCTGCACCTTACAAACAATTGCATTCCTTGCCCTGTTCTGAACACCTTTCCAGACCTCCACCATTTGGGGGGGATTAGAAAATTTCTCTTAAAATTCCAGTCTAAACCCATACACGACCAATTTACAGCTATCTGATGTGCTGCCAATGTTAGTTCAAGATAATTTCCCCACTCTCTTGATATGTAGCCAGCTTGAACTCATTTATGAAAAGCTTCTGTTTTGCCCTTTTTTTAGCACAGTGAACCAAGCCACACTTTCTAATTTGTTCTCTAATGCAGAGACTTTTGTCATCACCTGAACAACCTTACCTGACGCTTACTGCAGCTCAAGTTCACAGTCTTTCTCAAAGGACGCAAGAATAGAAATAAAGAGCTCAGAACAGTAAAGTTATTGACATTTAGTACAGACCTCTCTCTCCATTTTATATCAAATGACATTACCCCATTTATAGATAATTAATTGCATGGCTTTGCTCTATTTTAACTACTCGAGATAGACTTCAGGCAGAGGTTTTACCTAAGTTTTTGTTTTATCATCATCTAGTTTTGAATTGAGAATACCTATCAATTCCTTACTTTAACAATTGATACAAAGAAAAATGTTTGCAAACCAAGAGTAATTTTCACGACTTTCATTTGATAAGAACAGCTCCCCATTATCTCTGAAAGTGAAAGATTCTTTGCCTTCGGTCTGCAAACCCACCAGCATTTCTGCCAGCTTAGATACATTGCATAATGCCAAGCAAAAATAAAAAAAAAACCAGCACAGTTTGGTGTGAGTTTTTGTTGTTGGTTTGTTTGTTTGTTGTTGTTGTTTAATTTTTAAAATTATTTTTAAAATTTATTTTAGCCAATTATCAATACTCAATCCTATTCCATAAAATTGGTTATTAGAAAATTTCACATATACTCAGAGGAAATTGAACCATAGTCCACTGGATGGAGCAAGGCATGCCTAGAAGTGAGGAATAATTGTGTTTTCTGGAAGAGCAATTGTGCCAATGAATCCTAAATATTTTGTTTCATATTGAAATAAAAATCATGTCTCTCTCATCTTAAGAGGAAGCAGAGATTTAGTTCAATTTTTGTCTTTCAGTAAAAATTGTGACAAAAAAAAAGACTTTTTGCCTTTATGCTACTTATAAATTGCCTCCAAGGATCAGTTTGTTCTTTAGGCCAGATTTTGAACAAGAGAACTATTGGAATGGAGATCCATGAACCCAATAGGCAAAGACAAAAACCAAATTCTTCAGAGATTTCCCCCTTTAGGCATCACTTCAACTCTCTGCTGAGAGTTTGTGGAGATAACTTTGCTGGTTAGTGTCAGAATAAGTAATATTCCTCTCAGTCGGGGTCTCCAGAATAGGTAAAAATGCTGTTTGGCTTATATACTGAAACATAGAACAAGGCGCATTTATGGAATTAATTTCTGTCTTTCCCCTCTAGGAAATAAATTGGTTACAACCAGGGGATAAAACAAGAGCCTGCAGCAAGATTAGGTAGGAGGAGAGTTAGGGAAATATTTGGCTCTTAAGATCATGCTAAAAAATGAATGCAGGTGAACAGAAACCACAACAAGAAGACAGGGTTAAAATAAAGCATTTGTATTTCTACTGAAATTAAAGCATTTTGAAATAAAGCCGTTGGCCACCTCCTTGAAGTTGCCTTGTTTTATGACCAGTAACAGGCTGGCAAATGCTAACTTGGCTGGAAGAGTGTGGCACAGCCAGCCAAAAACCCCAGCTCAAGAATCCTCTATAGGACAAACTTAAAAACTGATAAGTCATGGATTTTCCAAAGAGTCAGCCCCAAGAGCCTGTGAACACCACACTTTCCACAGAGGCTGAAATTTGCAAGAGCTGTCCTTTGGCCTATTCCACCTTCACTTTTTTTTCAATATTTACTGTCAAATGGCTTCAGAACAGCTGAACTCCATGGATTATGCCGCTCACAGACAGGAAAAGTAAAGATTTTTTTTTTTAAATCACACAGAAGAAAAGTTGATGGCACATGGGCTGATGCTGGGAAGTCCATGGCACCTCCTGCTACACAACACCATTCATTACACTGCTACTGCTCTAAAAGGGACAGAACAAAATACAAAGAGTTTAAGTAGTTTGGAGCAAAATCCAAATTCAGAACCAAAGCCAGGCTACTGCTTTTCATTAACTCTACGCAATGCTCTTACCCAGTCCATAGCACCTTCAAAACACCTCCAAACCTAGGAAAATAAAAGAAATGTTCACCTGGCTGTGAAGAAATGGCCAACACCCACCAGGACTGAGGACAGCTGGACTGAAATCCAAACCTGTATAATTCAGTTGGAGCTAAAAACCACCCACCCTTACCAGCTATGCCCCTTTCTGCTCCTGCCTGTTTTCATCACCTAAGTTTGACAGAAGACAATCAGCCTCCTGGAGAGTCCAGGCTAAAAGTCTAGGCCAAAACCAGGGTGCTCTGTGCGTAAATCTGAGTGATTTCTGGTGTCAGGTGCCTGATTCTGATTTCATTTCTGTACTGAGCATCAAGTGAGAAATTTTCTGTCTTTGTAGAAAAAGATAATTTCTCTCAAAAGTTCATACATCACCTGAACATCAGTGTCCTGACAAAGTTTGGGTCCTGCCTCCATAATGGGTGGGGGAATACAGAAAAGCATCAGAGTTCTGCACTTAGTGGAAATCACTACCCAGAGGTGACATGTTAATCCATTCACTTTGGTACTGAATCTTAAATTCAACATGAGTGGTTGAATCACTCTTCATGCAACTGTGTTAACACAAGGAGCATAAGACTCTTTTCAGAGAAGTATTTAATACATTTTTATATCATCAGAAATGTTGAATTTTGGGTTTTCTCTGACATGTGAAAAAGTAATAATGAATGAACGTTAATGCTATAACTTCTTTACAGGGATCCACAGGTAATTTCTATGGGTGTAACAACCCCTAAATACTCTGTTACCTTTCAAACATAGAGAATAAAATGCTCATGATTTTTATCCTCTCTCCATGTCTTTTATGCATTTCTTTAAAATATATTTTTATTATTCTAATCTGAAGACTGTAGTACTGAAGATGGCTGCGTGCTGTGGGGCAGAGATTCTATTTATACTGTCAGTGCCTAAATCTGAATTTTTGCTTTTGCTGTTGCACAACACTTCAGTCAGTGCACCTGACAGAGCCGTACCTCTGTTGAAGGTGGTGTTGCAATCCCTTTTCAGCTCTGCTTTAACAGCAGCAGGACACTCCTCTATGAGACCTGAGCTGCTTGTGCACAGCTGGCTCCAAGCCTGAGGAATGTTCAAGAATATTTTGTTTTGCTATTTTTTCTGCCCAAGGTGGCTCGGAGCGATCGTGCTCACAACTCCTTTCTCAAGTCTTTGTGTCCTTCAGTCTCAGAGCAGCCTGATTAATCTTCTTGAATGCTCCCTCTTTTCTTCCATCAGACTTTTATCAAGGCTGGGTGAGAGAAATAAGCCAAATGATATTTTTTCCTTTGGTAATTAAGGGAAAAAACACAAAACACCATGGGATTCCTCATGGACAGTCTGATTGCTCCAGCACCTGATCTCACATGGTCACTGGCAAAATGCTCCTGTTAGAAGAGGGAAAAAGTCTGCAGAGAGCAAGGATGGGTAGTCAGATCACAAAAATAAAGATCTTATTCATCTCCATTAGTCAAGTATTCACTGTGTAACCTCCCTGAAATTTAGAATGTTTTGTTCACTGCTCTATTTTAAAATGCATACTTTGTGAATTGTGTGTATTCTTGGTTTGAGGTGGGGTTTTTAGTTGGATTTTTGTTTTTGTTTTTCCTTTTTGTTTTTTTAGTTAGTTTAGTTAGTTTAGTTAGTTTAATTAGTTTAGTTTAGTTAGTTTAGTTAGTTTAGTTAGTTTAGTTAGTTTAGTTAGTTTAGTTAGTTTAGTTAGTTTGGTTTGATTGTTTTTTTTTTTTCCCTTGCCTTGGGAAGATAAATAAAACACAATTATGGCGCCTCTGTCCTGTATCTGATATCCTCCATCCTTAATTTAGCCCCATTTCATCTTCTACTTTCAGTGTGCTGCTTTTTGAAAAAGAGGAGGTAATACTCAGCAAAGTTTTGAATGTTGGGAACGGGACACATCTATTCTCTATTTATGTGCTCTGAAATATAGTAGGAATTGAGCTTTCAAATCTGCTCCTTATATATTCAAAATGCCATTTTCATTTACGCTGACCCTCTTCTACCCTGCTATTTGTATTTTTTAATACAAATTATTTAATAGGAAAAAAATTATATTTGCTGATCACAGTCTCAATTTTCTTGTTGGCAGTTATTTTATCTTGAATCAAGTACAGATTTAATAAGGAGAGTGGGCCTTTAAATTCAAATACCTCTCAGAAGTTCATCTGAGTTACCTCTGATGGGAGTGCACACATCACAATTCTTTAGAGGATTGTCTAGATTTTTCTGTAAAATAAGTCAAAACTTTACAACCAGTGTTTTTTCCAGAGGAACGAGGAAAGACCACCGTGTTTATCAGCCTCTGAATGTGAATTAAGCCACATTTTGCTCATTAAAATACCTGCCTGTCCCAAACCTTTGTTTTTTGGGACCAAACAATGCCAGAGCTCCCATCTGAAAGTCAGTGAATGGGGAGAGAAAAATCTTAGTGCCAGTGAATAGCAGTTAACATAATTAAAAACTTCCCCCTCTGATGGAAAAATTAGAGTTTAACTAAACATAAATCCTCCAGGGAAAGTTTTTCCAATTTAAATGAGTGGCAAAAAATAGTCCTGCCATTTTTTCAGCCCCAAAGGAAAAGTTTCAATTGTTTCAGGATTGTTGCTCTTCCTTTTTAGTTTCTAACCTTGGAGGTTTGCAAGGCATATTTTTTTGACAAAATGTTAATACTTTGAAACTAAAATATTTCATGTGGAAAAGCCTTCTTTTCTGGATTGTTCTACTTGTATGTGTTCTTTCCTCCTTTGCCTTTCCCTCTGCTTCAGAATTTTTGGTTTCTGAATTCTTGTCTGTGTGAGGCCGTTCCACCTCAAAGGCATGATATCACAGAGAAAGAGGATTATCTAAAGCAGCAGGGCTTTTTCTTGAAATGCTACAAGTACTGAAAATATCTCCAATATCTCAGTCCTTCAATGTTGGTATAATTTTTCTTTTGAAATTAAGGTTTTTTAGTGTACAACATCCTGAACTAAACTCCCTTAGCACTGAGTCTGGCCAGTTGAAGATGGTGTGGATGGTTTACAGACACAATCCATGGCTCTGTTAGATGGAAAAGAAGAAAAAAAAAACCCAAGAACAAAACCAAGCACAAAAAACCCAGCAGCAGTCTAAATCCAATACAAAAGCTAAATTTGGGATTAAATTTAATTATTCGTTTTAAACAAAGGGCAAAATCCTTCTGAGAATACACTAAATAATCTCTCTCAGGAGTCTGCAGTAGCTCTGGCTCTTTCACAGATTATTCTTATTAAATAACCTGCCTAATGCCTCAGTTATATTGGAAGAAGACAAAAGTGAGTTGCATCCTCTAGTTAGAGGGCACAGGTGTTTTCCATTTGGGATAATCATCCCTTCCCAGTACTTTGTGCAGCCTGGAACACTGGGATGAACAGCCAAGTACAAACATGTGCGAGAAATCTCAAACCTGACCAATGACAATATCCATAATTAAGCAATCAGCTCACTTGAGAGATCCATAAAATCCCTTTGCTGTCTGCTAATTGTGGTTTCTGTTCTCTCCTGTGGAATCAAGCAGCAAGGAAAAAGGCTTCCTCTGTGGTATATTTATTGAGATGAGTGCACTCAGCCCCAAATTCCCCTGTATATTACTCTCCAGGAGGGCCTAGGGGAGTTTCAGATTAGCAAAATTCCTCTTGGATTTCTTTCTCAGCAAAACTTCATAAATAAATTGAAACCACTAAACAGGAAAACTGAAATTAACAACCCCTACCATTTGGAGGTACATCTGCAATATCAAAAGGACCTGTGAGATACCACACATTGAATCACTGGTTTTGAGTATATGGTTGCTCTTATTTTTACTTCAATAATTATGAGTTAGTTTTTGTTTTAGTAGCTGATGAAGTAGACTAGAGGTTATGTTTGAAATATGCAGCTCTACTAGGAAATACTAGGAGCCTCGGCAACAATTTCTAAACATGAAAATGAAGAAAACAAGGTAATGCCTGTGAGTTTTGATTGGGAAAAATAACTGTTCCTTGCAAACAGTAATTTTCACTTATAGTGGTTTTCTCTTGGCTGATTCAGTCTGAAGACATTTATCCAGACATTATCCGGAATTATCTCAGAAGTTATTTCTCTTTAGAATGAATCATGAGGGTTTTTTTTCGTTATTTTCCTAGTAATTTCATCACTAGAAATCATTCTTCCTGGAAGACATTCTAGAGGAAAATCACATTCCTTAAGTACGGATTATATGAACAAAGCTAATGGCTACAGAGACTTAATGCTCAAGAAAACTTGTCAGCCTTAAACTCAGGCCAGAAAAACTTGCTGTCTTCTTGCATGAAGCAGAAAATTTGGTAGCAGGAAGAGAAATTGAGTTGTGTCAGGTTTACCTGGGTCATGCTTAAAGATGGCTCAGGTAATGGTAGTAGAAATTCCATGACTAATTTCACTGGAAAGAAGGTGCTCTCCCAAGAAAATGGCCACAAGAAAAATCAAACTCACCTCTCAGAGACAGAGATACTGGGATGAATAATGGTGTCAGGAAATGAGCCTTATTTAACGAGTCCAAAAAGAGAAAGGAAGGAGGGTGTCTTTTGTTTTGTTTTGTTCTTGGTTTTTTTTGAGGGAGAGAGAACAATTCTGTGGATGAAGGTACAGCTATTTCCAGCTCAGGAACAGAATTGTTGTGGATATTTTGACATCAAAGCCGGATGACCTCCTGTCCCCCCTTGAGGATCTTAATAATGAACACAAAACTGGTCAAAGAAGAGAAACATAATTCTTCAATGAGCCACCTAGGGAAAGGGATGATAAAAAAAAAAAATCTTGCAAGGCTTAAATATTTTTTATGTGGATCTTGTCCATGTATTTTTTTGGGATCTATTGTTTCGAGATTGAAGAAATGCTATTGATTGTGCCTTTTCCTATTGAATATATATATTTAAATCCAAAGGATTATGTACATGTTATGCTATACTATATGAGGCTTGATTATATATTGCTTATTTTATACAATGGAAATATTTCAGATTAAGAGAAAGATTAATGAATAGGACCCTTCATTTATTTTATTGAGTTATACTAGAAAAATAAATTAAAATTTCTGTGACTTTTGTCATTTTGCTTCATTCAGTGGGTCTGCTGGTCAAAAAGGTATCTGTGCTCACCTGAAATGCAAAAAAAGGTAGGTAATAAGAGACATTTCCAGAGAGAGAAAAGTTTAAAGGAGTGACATATGGTCTTGTAGTGAGATTTAGGTTCAGGAGATCTCCTTTGTGACCCGGAATAACACAAATCTGCTCTTCCAAGACTCTATCAGGCACCTCAGATATCAGCCCATGGGCGCAGCTTGGCCAAAGCCTACAACGTTTCAAGACTCATTGTTTGAAGACCAAATGCCTTTGAGACATAAATAATTGATGCAGAAAGGCATAGCCATAGAAATTCAGGAGTATTTAAGCAAAACCTGCTTCTGTTGCTGTCATAACACAATTGTTTTGCTTTCTTGCAAATTTAAGTCTTTTCAGTAAAACTCATAAGCCTGGTGCTGATGATAAATCACCCAAGAATGCACAGCTGCACCAAGAGAAGAAAGGTCCCAAAATAAATACACTGTTTATTTTTGTAGCTGTTACTTGTTTCTAAGCTCTTTCAAAAAAAATCACTCAACTTGCCTAGCCAGCAGAATTTACCAGATTCTGCAGTAATTACAAGGCAGAGTGAAAAGGAAGCTGCCTTTTTTTTTTTTTTCTCAAGGTAAAGATAACAGAACATTCTATGAGCACTTTGGCTTCAACATGATAATATGCAAGTCTTTATCAGCCCATAACACATTTTACCATAAGAGGAAAAAAAAAAAGTGACTGAGCTTGACCTGTCAAATGGTCTCCATTATTTCATAATTATGTAGTGGCTAATTCTAGAAACAATTCTGTAGGCATATTTCAAGAGACCAAGATTTCTCTTTAACCCAGGCCACCACGTCAATTAGAGAATTATTCTCTATGTAGGACTGGATTTCATGTGTTTATTTTCACTTCCACCAGAAATTTGGGCCAAATAGGTTTGTTGCTCTCCTGGTGGCAAAACAGAAACTTTTCCTGCAGACTGTGTCATTTACAAACACTTCTGGAACGTGGTTCCTGAACTTCTTGAAAATGTTACTGTGGCTACATAATTACATAGTTAATTTTGCTGCTCTGAACTCCTTTTTCATTTCCATAATTCCATATTGCTATAAAATTTGTTGAAAACCACACATCATGCATTTCTCATTCTCATTGAAACCCTTATTTTCCCCTTTAAAAAGCTGTAAGCAAGAAATGATGCTGAATGTCAGAATAAATCACACATTTGGAAATGGCCATTTATCCAGGTAGCTTTAGAGAAAATTTAGATGGATTGTAGATTAATTATGTCTTGCATGACCCCTGAATGGAAACAATCATGGTTTGATCAAGCACTTACTTCCAAGACCCTAAACCTTGTTCCCTGGAACAAGAATTAGCTCTGAAAGTAGTCTAAACTAGTATTTAATGCTAAAATAATATTTAGTCTGCATCTGTAAGGAAGTTTAGCTAGTATTATTATAATGAGGAACGATCATCACTAACATCAGCCTCACCAGATGCTGATAAATTCAGCCTGAGCTGAAGGTTCTGGAGGGCTGAGTTGTGATGTGGTGGAGGAGAGTGAAGGGTGGAAGCAAAGATAAACAAGGGAGGAGGTGCTGCCTGGCTAAAATCATTGAAAATCTAATAATTTCATCTGTCTCAAAGCTCAATAAAGAGCTTTCCCCCCATTCCAAGCAAGTATGGCATCTTTTCTGTGCTATACTGACTGCTGAGGCCTTCTTAAAGAACAGCCCAGAAAGGTCAGATTTTCATCAAATTTTCATTCAGAGATCTATCTAGTTATTAAATGAGATAGTGCACTACACCCAGCCATGTGTGCTCCCTAAATCACATTTAACATTTTGTTTCCCATTTTCTGTTGCTGCCCTAGAACCCTGGGACTGTCCTAAAAGCAGCTGTGCCTGGCCATGCATTCACATTCCTGCTGCAACCAGGTCTCCCCTGTGGGCATTTCCAATTCCTGCGGAGAATCCTCTCCACTTCAGGGTTTCCTGTCAGCTCTGTGATACCAGAGGAGACTCCAGGGAGGGAAAAGATCATTTAAGGCAGAATTAACCTGCTAGGAATGCATCTTGGCACATAGGTTGGTGTAGAGATTAGACATACACACATCTGCAAAATCTCACCTGTGCACACTCTCATGTGATCTTCTCAAACCCAATCTACCTGTTTGCCTTATGCCATCACTCTTCTGACTTTGGGGACTCTAAACAGTGATTTGCAGTATTTTCAGAAGCAAAAATGGAAGTGTTCTTCTCTCAGAGATGTTCTTCTCTTCTCCTCTATCAGTTCTGTGGGGAGCTTTTTTTAAATATTTGGGCACTTGAACTAGTATGAAGAATCCCTCCCATGCAGGGGTTCAAACAGAAAAAGTGTGGAAGTTTTCTCAGTGTCTTGGGATCCCTGGGCTGTCAACAAGGGAAACTTGTTTTGGGCACTCTCTCTGTCCCTATCTGACAGGATCACACTCTGCCACAGTCAAACAGAAGGAATCCAAAGAGAAAAGACTCCAGCTGAGCTATTTGCAACTCTGTCCCTCAAATTGAAAAGAAGCCACCTCCAGCTTTTCTGCAAATCCACCTCTCGGGAAACACTTATGACAAATCCTGCCATTTACCTGAGAGCCCTGAGAGGAGCCAAGAGCTTTCACAAAGCTGTGGTGAAACAGGTCTCATCATGACACAGATCTGCACATTTCCAGATTATCCTGTGCTTGTACTGGAGCAGGACCAGATGTCAAGGACTCAGTCAGCATGTTTACTTGGACTCCATGGGAAACTTGTCGTGACAAGACAAGCCATTATCAACCATTATTAGAGAAAGGACACTGCCCACCATCCCTGAGTGATTTTGTTTTGATTTTTTTTTTTTTTGCTAACTCCTCCTTGCTGAGTATTCTTCATAACAATATTTAAATCAACCATGAGCATCATCACACACAGCAAGGGCCAGATCATGCACAGGTTTAAATTTAATTGATATGACTGAACTCAGAGTTTCTCCAGATGGCATCGCATTACTGGCTGAAACAGTAATGAATAAGCACTTTTGGAGCCAGAGATGGGCTTTCCTGCAAATTGCAGAGCAATACCTGTGGAAGGTTTGGGTTTTCCTCCTCTGAAAATGACAGGAAGTTTCTTCTTACCTTTAATGAAATCAGCAACGTGCTTTCATTACAGGTGATGAAGGATTTTAGAAGTGTAATTCCTGTGTTTTGCATAAAATCTAACACAGCCTCTGAAAGCTATTTACCACTCCATTTCCAGCTGCCAATATTAATGAAGGCACTATAATATTTTGATCATTGAGCTGCTTGTAACTTTGTAAACATAACAACCATATTTTAGAAAAGTTTACACAGTGCCTTTAAAAATCGCCCAAAGTTTCCCTGATCCCCTGGCAATGAGGGCAGGGAGTGATGTGTCTGTCTGGTGTGGGCCAATCCGAAATCCCTGTGACTTGCAGGAGCCTTCATATCCCACATTTTCCAGGCACTGAGTATTTTTTACTGGGTGAAATAGTAGTTTTCATGTGAGCAGAGAGCTGTGTGGCATCATGACAGATTTTTTTTGTCTGACTGTCAGCAGGCACATCTTTAGTCCAGGCTGTTGTCTCCACTTCTGGCAACATCATATTGGGAAAAGGCAAAAATTCTTTACATTTTGTATCAAGTCTGAGCCATTATTTTTGTTCTGAGAATGCCCACAATGCCACACACAGATTATTTGAAAGGTTGCTTTCAGTTTAAATTTCTTCATTTTAAAATAAAAATATCAAAGTTGGTATTATTTTTATTAATCGAATCTAAGAGGGTTACAGAACCAAAGTTTGCTGGAGCTACTGCCTTTGAAAGAGGAGATGTTTTCTTCCAATGGGAGCACTAATTGGCAGCAGCACTGTTCATGTAGCAGAAGTTACTGAACAAAAAAACCTCGTGTCTTTTCTTAGTAACTATGTCAAAAGCAGATCTAAACAATCAGTTCAAAAGAAATGGTCCTAAATTTCTAAAATTAGAAGCCACTTTCTTTTTGAGATATGGGCTGTTTTTTTTCTCCTGTCTGTTTCTCTAGAGTACATCCCACCTCAATACACTCCTTAAAAATGCTCAGTTTTTATGGGAATTTCTTATTCCCCTAAGAATATGAAGGTTTAAGGTAAATACTTCACAATCTTTATTTGCACAGTCAGCTTTTTGGAGCAGGGGCTGTGTTCCTGTGTATTTTACCCTGTTCTAGCAGGATGGAGGCAGGGATGTGATGGGGCCTCCTGAATGTTACAGCAGTATTATAAAATATTATTCTATTATTATTATTATAGAATATAGTGTATATTATAATAGAATAATATACAGGGAATAAAGTATGTTCTGCAAAGATTTTTGATATTCAATGGAAGAAGGACATTTAGGAGGAAAGGCAAAACCACTCTTTCCATGGAAGGCACTGCTTAAGCATGGATTTCTTTTTCTCCAGTTAGGGTGCCTGTCTAGCCCAACCTAAATCCAGCTTTTGTGGGAAGTTCAGAGCCAAATGCAATTACATCTGTTTCATTTCTGCCTCTAAATTTTTGAGAGCAATGAGAGGACTTTCTTTCAAAGTGTTCATGGTGCTCTCTCTCAGCACAGTTTCCTAGGCCTTTCTGACCTGGAGGTATTGTGAAATGCTGCTTTGTGGGTGTTTATTTATAGATACCTGCCCTTGTGATTTATTTTCCATCAAACCGTAATTGCTGGGAGCAGTGCGAGCTGTCATCTTAACTACCTGTCAATCACCTCTGTGCTTTAATGATGTGAGGCCTCTAAGTTTTTGGAGTTAAACTGGGCCGCCCAGGTGGTTTTCCACTTTGGGGTTAATCTTCACTTGTGCTGTACAAAACTTAGCGGGTTTCTTCTTGTGAGAACAGAATTATACTTCATGCCCTCATATTTAATTATAGACCACTACTATAGGGAATTTCTGGTGATCCCATGGATCTTACAAAGCCAAAGGCAATACTCTTTTTCCTTCTGGTATATATAGGATGTGTGATCCAAAAGTTCACAAATATTAACACAAACAAAGTTTGAATGCGGTTGTCAGGTCTCTTAGAAGGCTTCAGTCTTAATAAAATGAGTTCCTGTGTTGTTCAGGAGCTACAAGGACACTCAGGGTCACAACAAATGAAGAAAGAGATATCTGGAGTTTGTGGCACCCACAGAACTCCCAGAAAGAAATAAAAGTTTTGATCTTGAGGTTTATGAGCTCTTTGCTGACCTGCAAGCCCTTTCTCCCTTTTGGTTTGTTCACCATAAACTGGTGTGGTGCAAGGAATTCAACTTTTCATCCTACTTATTCCTAGATAACATTAAGTCTTACATTTTTCAATTTTCTTCTCAGTTCAATTCTTACTAGAGAAGGCTCAGGGAAAAAAAGTTGGCATACTTTGCTGAAATAGAAGGCTCAACATTTTAAAGATTATTTTCTTTCTCTCTTTATTATAATTTCCTTGTTATAATGAACTAGCATAAAAAGAATTATTATGGAAACATTTTAGTCTTTCCCTTTTTAAAAAAAAGATATTCCCTTCTTTGCTCTTCCACTCATAGGCAACAGGTTTATCTAATAGGATCTTATCTATGAGATGCATTCTTTGATGAAAAAAACAAGCAATTGCAAAAGGGAAAAAAGCATTATCCCTCCTGTATTTCTTGAAAGAGGAAGATATCCCTCTTCATGACCATCTGATTAGAGTGTCTTCCAGATAGTCAGTGAAAGAATAAAAATCTCCTTTTCCTGTGTCATGGGTAAAAAAGAAAGAAAATAATGTTTTGCAGCCTCTTTAGTGCACAACAGAGATGAATTCCATCATCTGTTCTGCCCATCAGTTTAAGAGAGGATTTCCCTGCTTCCTGCACAGGTAGAAATATTTTCCAAGCCTTCCCTTTATTAATTTGTGCTGTAGGAACAGAGGTCTTCTAAATGCCAGCCCACAAATTACACCCTCCTCATCAAGAAAGAGAAAGGCAAGTAACAAGGCAGAATTCTGCTTCAACTTAGGAAAAATCCCACCTTTTCCTTTGTCATGATGGATCAACATATAGATGTGTATCCAAATGAAAAATGTGGTGTAGGAGGAAAATAAAATCCCTTCTGGCCTTCATTGCAACATTTACAGTGAGGAACTGGGAGACACAGTTTTGGAAAACTTTTCTATGTTGTGGACTCACAAAATAAATAGTCAGCTTTCTCAGACTGAGAAGTTGGACAGAGGACTCAAGCACAGAAATCCAGACTTAGGGAACTAAATCTAAATCCTAAATTTGCTGCCCTTCTGTGGAGACAACAAAGGAAAAAAATCCCACTTTCACTTTTAAAGGACAGGAGAAACACAGAGGACAAAAATAACAAAACTGAAACTGCAATTTTCTATGAAGGCATCTGAGAAGTCTATTAAAAAGCATTCACATCTCAAGGTCCATGCATTTTTCTTGCTTGATAAAAGGCATCTGTTACCTTTCATGTTTTATTTTCCTCTTTATGCTCTGCTTGTAGGTTATTTTTTGCTGTGACACCAGAAACCCATCACTGAACATCTGTCATGTGATCTGCCTCAGAAGTAAGCATGCTTCTACAAACCCAAATTCTCCTAAAACAGGTCAATATTTGAATTGTATTCAGAAGTATCACAATGTGGAAATGCCTTTTGAAAAGTTTCCTTATCTTCTAGTGGTGCAGACACATCTGAGAACACTTTTTCTGTAACGAAAAGCAAAATCATGGAGAGACAGGGGGGAAAATAAATAAAAATGAGACACAAAAAGGGGAAAAAAACCACTGATCTCGAAAGATGTCAAACGTTCTTTGCAAATGGCTTCATGTTGAAAACTTGGGTTAAAAAAAGTAAAAAGAAAATGCATTTTGTATTTCCACTATGGAAACTAAACAGCTCTTTGGGAAAGACTACTTGCCTGAAATGCCTTCTCTCCAGACTCAAAAAAATGACAAGCTTGCAGCAACAACATTTTCATGTGTCCTAGTGCTCCTAAAGTTTGTTCTGAGCCACTGTCAGAGGAGTCTGGAAAAGTCCTTTAGTTTGTTCGGAAAAAACACTGCTCCTAAACCCGGCAATTGCCAGTTGTAAAAATGTTTTTGAAACAGTTGTTTCTAAACAGCTGGTGAACAGAAAAGCCTTTGCTGCTCATTTACTTTATCTTTTCAAATAAATGTCATCATTTACCATGGAAATTCATGTTTCTTCCAACTCACAGTCTGCAAAGAGCAGCACCAAGTTGTGACTCTGGGCAGGAGGAGGGAATTTGTAAATTTTGGTAAACGTATCATAAACCAAATATTGTTTCATGGCGATTTGACTGAAAAATCATTCAGTGAAAACTGTTTTGTTCTTCCTTTACTGTGGATTTCTTGCAAAGCATTTTTATTGCAAATTTATGTACCTTATGTTTTATATATTTTTGCTATTAAAAAAAAATAACATTGAACATTAACCACTGATGCACATGATGAGGTAGGATGAACCAGGCTCAGCTTGCACAGGACCATGCCAGTAGGATTTTGAATATCTCTGAGGATGATATCTCTTTGGGCGGCTTGGCCAAGCTACAAATGCATCAGGAGCTTGGAAATTCTTCTGGAATCATTGGTCAGAAGCAGGCAGCGATGACAATGCAAATCCAGGGTCTTCTTCAGGGTTTCTTACATCAATAAGAGCCAAGTTACGAGTAGTCTGACTTACCACATGTCAGCAATGCCATTTCTCCTTGTGTAATCTGCATTTCATCCATGCTGCTGAATGCAGAAAGTGCATACATTAAAATTCTGCATGCAAGTTAGGAATTCCCGGAAGAAACTTCAGATTCCCAGCCCTTAATACCTTCACCTTTAACCCTGTCACTGAATCAGCCTTGGAGCCAGCCTGTGTATTTCCTCCTGAAAAAAACAAAAACCCAAAGGGTTCAAATTCAAGTGTTGAAAGAAAAGATGAATAATGAGAGAAATGTTTCAAGAATGAAGAATTTTTCAACAAGTTCTTAAGCACTACTGAGTTATTTGCCCCTCCTAGAGAATTTGGGATTTCATCTGCAGTCTTTGTCTCCCTGGCAACAAAAGTTTAGTGTAACAGTACTGTTAAAATATGGTGTATTTTGTTTCGTCCATGCCTTAACAAGAGACGTTAAATAGAAAGAATCATGCTGGAATGATGACTTCACTGCAAATAATTTCAAAACCATTTCTTTTGAATCTCTAGGCTCACTCAGCTTTCACAATAAATTTTACAGGAAATTTCACATTGCAAAAAAGTGATAATTATGTGTATGGTGTATGTATGAAACCTAACAAAAGAGGATTAGAAGTCATGAAATTCTTACAAAGCAATATATTTTGGAGTTGATATCCATCCTCTAGAAAAAGAAACCAAAGCATAAAACCAAACCACATTTGAACGAAATAACAGAGCAGTAGTTAAGAGGTTTTGGGTTAGGATTTCCAATTAAAACTTTTACAGCAACACTGAAATCAGTCTGCTCTGCTGACTTCCACTTGCCAGCCATCTGCTGTTTCGCCTGTTAAAATGCCTTTCTGGAATTGTATCAGATTTTCTCTTACATACGAGCACTGGGAAAGACAATTACCTTCCTTGTGTTTGCAGAGCACGGAAAGGTGCTGATGTGACTCGTCATCAGTTAAAAGCAATGTGGAAGCATTAAGTGTGGTAATACTGCTAAACTCTCTGGAAAACTGTGGAGTTATAGCAGGCTTTTTGTTTGTTTGTTTGTTTGTTTGTTTGTTTGTTTGTTTTATACACAGAATTAACTGTCCACAAAATCACAACATGCAATCCACACACAAACCTGATTCTTTAAAAATTATGAAGTTGGAGCTGTCAGGAACCTGTGGAGTGCCAAGCACAACTCCAGCTTTCATGGTTCTTGGTTATTCTTACTGACGCTTGATGTATCTCTCTTTCAGTTGTTATTTAAACATTTATGAACACTTTCCTTGACAACGATCAATTATCCTCAAATTTTTTATGCATGTTGTCACCATGTTAATCTCCTTTTTGTTAATATAAACATGTACTGCACAGATTTGTTTTGGAAGAGTAAAGGTCAACACTGGCTGAAAATCAAATCTCAGGGGTTTTGGTTGATTTCTTAGGTATCATTAATGACAAAAAAGTAAGAATGGAACCTGTCTCTAGCCATCACATCTGGAGTTCTCTGTTTACCTTCCTCTTCTGTATCTCTCTGCGTCAGGCATATGTGAAATATTAGGTATTCTCATATGTTTGGTGTCCTCAACAAGCCCCACAGCCACAAAGGAATTAAGCAGAGATGGATATTGACATTTCCAGACATGTTTTACACACAAATCACACCCAGTGCTCTGACAAACTTCAGTCTGGAGATTTATAATCAGAGTTTCACCACAATCACACTGAAGGCTGCATGAGGAATCTCAAACCTTGTTTCTTTCCTATTGTAGCAGTTTTTCAACTTAGTTGGTCAGATGTTTCTGGCCGCTCAGATTTCCTTACAAAAAGGCTACAAAATGTGATGTCAGCCTAACATGGAGCTACAAATTCTATCTAAAGGTCAAGCCTAGAATATGGTCTCACAAGTGATTTGTAATTAATTTTGCCTGCTTTGTGTTACCACTGAGGCCTCTGCTAGATGAAAGTTTATTTCTCTAGCACAAAATGAGAGAGAGACTGCAGAACTCTCAAAATCTGGTCTATTTTCTATTCACACGTTCCCCAGGAGTGGTTAAAGTACCCACCTGTTCCTGCGAGGCCTGTCTGCGCTGCACTGGCAGGTGGTGGAATGTGAGGGGATGGGGTGCAAATCACTTTTTCAGATTGTATCTTCTGTGAACTCTTATGATGAGGAAAGAAATTGTGCGTTAATCAGCATAGAGCAAAAAAAAGTGAGCAGGAACATGGGGATGGAAAGGGGTCTGATAAGCTCTGGAGGCAACTTTTTCTGATGTACAAGCAGCACATCTGTCCCCCAGAATGTACCCAGCTGAAAAAAAAGGGATGATAGACACTGCATGGGCATGGCAGATATAAAATCCACTCAGTGACTCCAGTTTTTTTTTGTGACAAGCTAGAAGATATCAAATGAAACCCATGTCCTTTAGCCTCTGAAACAGAGAAAAGGTGCTCAACACCACACAGGTAATCTGTGAAACCTCTTGCCCCAGTGCACTTGAGGTGACAAGAGGTTCAAAAGGATACTCCTTAAATTAAAAGGAGAAAAATCTTTTAAGTGCTGTTGAACACAGATAAAGAGCTCAGGGGCATCCCTGACCTCTAGTTTCACAGCACAGCTGTTTTGGAACGTGCACCTCATGCTCCTTCTGCTCCGTGTTCCTCTCTTGGCACCTGCTGCTGACCACTGCAAACCAGAGGATTTTTTTATGGCTGAACCTCATGACTCATTTCCACCCTTATGAAACTTCTTGAAATCACAACACTTGGACCAGGCTGGAAATTCTTCAGTCTCTGTGGAGAAAATCTGTCAGCATCTTAGGGTCATGAATAATACTACTTGCTGCCTAATTGCCGTGAATGGCCCAGTTGTTTTTCTGCCAAAACCTTGTCAAGGTGAATTATTATGTAAGAGGAATATAACCTTGTCCTGGTTTTGTCTGGGATAGAGTGAGATGCTGTGAGATTTTGAAACCAATCTAGTGTAGATCTAGTGTAGATGAACACAGCCAAATTAATCTTAAAGGATGGATATAGGTTAAGATTATTTTTATCAGCAAATAATATTTTATGCCATATCCTAAGAGAAAAAAAAAACCCTAGCATTGCACAATCTTTATTTTCCAACCAACCTGGCCAAGTAATTTTCTTATCTATAATATTGCATTTACTATCTTGATTGATTGTTCATGTTCTTTGCCTCAATAAATACATATTAAAATCTGTATAAAACTGTTACAATATCCAGGTTTTGATAAGATCCAACACGTTGCTATGGAAATGCAGAAGTTCAGCTGAAAAATATTTGGGTTTTTTCATTTATGGATGAATTTTCTTTTCTCTGTCTTCATTCATTATGCACTTGGGGAAGTTTATATTTCCTACATGAATGGACCAAGCTTAGGTTTGTGAGTCCCTGATAATTCTGAATCAATTTTCCTTTAAAAATCTTAGCCATGTTAATACTTCATTCTCTGTGTAATACTTCATTTTCTGTGTAGAAATCCTGTGCATATCATATGGACGTCTCAGCACTTTCTCAGATTCAACAGACATTTTAGTCACAAATTACTTGAGTACTGAAAAAACCCCTTTTCCTACATTTATTAACTTTTGCAGGAAAAGAATTTCCAAATGTTTCCAGATTTGAAACTTCACAAGGTTTAAAAAGAAACCCACCTAAATCATGTTTATCACCGCTGCCCTAAAATTACAGAAATGAAAAAAATACTTACAAAATGTCAAAATTATGTGGTATTCTCACTATTCTCCCTGACTCCATGTTGTTTGGATTCCTGATGCTATCATTCCCTTCCTACCAGTTGAAGAGGCATTTTCTGTGAAGCCAAAATCTCCACAGCACCTTACAGTTCAAGGTACAAAAACCCACAGGATTGCCTCATGGGAAGCAACATGGGAATCATTACAGAAAAGCGAATCCTCCTGCAAGACTGCAGGGATGAAAAACAGAGATAGAAACAATAGCTGCCATGTGGCATTACACTGCTATGCTCATATGACACTGTGCTTCCCCTCAGGGAGAAACCAGATATATTCATGTCAGCTCTACAGGAGCAAAACCCCCATCATCCTTGCCCCATGGATAAATGGTGGGACTAAGCCCGAGCTCATAGGTCAGCAGCAGCTGCACGTGGCTGTTGCTGAAATGAAAGAAGTCTTTTGAGACAAGGCCTGTTTCCAGGCCTCATGTGAAATTCTGTGATTTAAACAATAATTGTTTCCATCTTCTGAAGTTTGAGTGTTTGGAGGCTCAGAGTTTGAGGGAGAGAAGCAGAAATGCATCAGCCCCGCTGTGAGGATTTCTCTGATTTTTCTGGGGGATCCTCCTTCTGTGGCCCTTCCATTCCTTTCTTTTTCTATCCCCCTCCTTTTCCATTTCTCACTTCCCAGTCTCTTCCCATTCCCAGAGCACCCAGCTGTAGCAGGAAGAACTCTGTTCCAGCACTTTTACTGAGAATTCATTTGCTTGGGTTAAAGCTCACAACCTCATATCCCTCTTCTATTCGTAGAAAGGGAGTTGCTAAACCACCAGCTTCCCCCCTGGGAACCAAGAGCTTTCAGAAAACACCACGGTCAGGTTTTGGGCTTTCCTGTTCTCCTTATGTTTGCTATGTGTGAGCAGAATTAAAACCAAATGCATTTGAAACTCAAAGAACTGAGGCAAAAAAAAAAATAAAAAAATCAAGAACCCAAGTGCAAAACAAAATAGCTTTGGAGTATGGTGGAAAAGAGAGTAATTTTTTATATCTTCAGAAATGCTTATGGTTTTAGTATTTGTGAATCATCCATAAACCAATGTGTGGAATGAAGACACGCGATTTTAAAACTAATTTGAAAATTAGAAAAAATCAGAATAATTTAGATCCTAAAAGTCCCAAGAAGTAAATTTATCATGTGGAAATTATGGCTATGGCCTGAAGTGAAGTTTCAGCAAAACTGTTTTTCCACAATTTGATTTGAATACAGTTGCACATTTTATCACTATATAATGCTGCTGTGTTTGGCTAAGTTTTAAGTCATCATACCCACTCCAATGACAACTCACACAGTGATTTTCTGCTGAACACTAGAGTAGGTAAAAAGTTTATGTTAATATATTCTCTTGTCTAAATCTGTTTTAAAGGGGAAGTATTGAACTGCTGAAACAAATTAAATTTTCACTTTATCCTACTAAACTTTGCCAAAATAAAAATCTATTCCTCTCTATTCTCAGTATGTTTCCTTATTAAGAGTCTATTTTTAAGGGACAAATATTCAATATGACTAAGGAGGAGAACCAATGCTACTTTTCTACTTTTCACAAGATTTTAGAAATGGATTTAGATATAAATTGTCAGCTCATAAAGGATGTTTATCTGCCTTTTATAACTGTTCAATAATCTAGCTAATGGATATTTCAGTGCATTGTATATTCTGTTTTCATGTAACTTCTGCAGTCCTATAGGTAAGAATGTATGCTCTCATTATTATCTCTGCTCACATTTAAAAAATAATTCTCTTTTTATTGGATTGCAGTTTTGCCTAAATATTAGTTTTTATTCCTCCAAGGTCATGAAAGAACTGGTTATCTGAGAATGAAATAACCAAGGTTTTCTGCAGGCTGCCCAAGCTATATATTAAATTTGTACCACTTATTTTGTGGGTAAGTCTCAGCAGTGTATGCAAAGTTTTGAAAAGTCCATAAGTTTAACACTTATTAGATGTTTGGATGCAATAAATTCCACTTTGATTTTGGGGTAAAAAATCAGAGTGTTCTACTAATTTTTTACTTCAGACCATTGTCTTGAAATGAAGATTCTGGTTCATCTGCAAAAAATCCTCAAACCTTTAGTTGTTTATCCCATCAAAATTATGCAGCAGAAAAGAAATGCATCTATTTGGAGACCCCACTTGAAGCTACATTTGACCCAAATCCATCGAGTTGGAGCTGAATTTAAAAGAAAAGACACATAAGTAAATCAACAATCCTCTTCTTATAACCTTTTATTATATTTCTAAGAGGTTCCAGCACAGATATTCTGGAAATAGAAGGCATCTGACAGGTTTTATCCCCACTGAGGGCAAAGAAAGTGTCACAATAACCTCAGTGAGCTTTACAGAGCATGTGATATCATAGCAAAAATCTGTGAAAAAGGGGAAAGTGGCTTTTGAAAATACAAAAAAGATGCCAGAATTAACACTGATGCTTTTACTTTTGTTTCTAAAAGCAGCTCCATATATTCCACCTTCATAATGATAAAGGATAATAAAAATTGTTAATACTGATTACTGATCAATTAATCTGCTCTGCCTTGGACCCAGCAAATGAAATGCATGTAAATCCAATGTATGCAGAAACACAAAAATCCTTCTAATGAATCTGATTTCAGTGAGTTTTTTTTGTTTCTTTCTTTTACAAACTTTATTGTTTGTGTAGATCCTGACAGCAAAAATAAAGGAAAAAAATTAGAATAAGGTGGCTACATGTGGATATGTCTTCAGCACTTCTTGGCAACCTTTTACTCTTGGTAATATGATAATCCAAACCTTGGGTTTGTCCTTCTGAGAAAAAGAAAATTCCTTCTTGAATAAAAATAATAATCTTCATTAAATTATATTTTTAAAGTATTGCTTTTAGAAAAGTTCAACCAGTTGGTACAACTGGAGAAATTATTGTCCAAATAGCTAAAAATCAAGCATTTTAAAAAGAGCCTTCATTTTTACATAATTTCTGGAGTATTTTGTCCTTGTTCTTTCATGTTAATAATTGCTTGTAAAGATGTGCAAGGTGAAATTCTGTGTCTGTAGCAGTAATCCGCAGGCTGCAGCAGCTAAGCATGCCTCAGTTGATATTTTTTACTTCTCAGGTTTCTTCAATATCGAGAATTTTAGAAGACAGTAGAAAAAATGTGGGGAAATCTGCTTTTCATCTCATGAAGTTGGATCTTCACACAGCAACATTATAATTTATAGCTATTACCTGAACAGGACACCGTGTTTATCCAGTTTTTGCTATGACTGCTAAAATATTTCCATAAGTATTTTTCCTCCTTTTTCTTGTTTTGTCATTTCCCCATTTTCATATTTCCAAGGGAGGGTGATTTTTTAATCAAAAATAGTTTTTATTTTATCCCATCCTATTTTTTTTCCAATTAAAATGTGGCTCATTTTCAGATAAGATATTATGAACTGGTCTAAAAAAAATTCTCCAAATCATGTGTATTTTTTTTCCTCTGGTCTCCCGATTATCTGATACATCCTGCAGTTTAAGAAAGTCCATCCTTTTCTTTTATGCTTTGCCCATCTTCCATCAGTTACTTTTTTTTTTCTCTGCTCCTCAATGCTGCCATAGCATATTTGAATTTTATAAAAAATTTATTCCCTGAGCTGTGCTTCAGGCTGAGTCCTCTCGTGGGGGATTTAAAGAATATCCCACCCTGGCACTGCCTTGGTGCTCCTCTGCTTCTTGACCTATTGAATGTGGTTAAGGGAGCCAGTGCTGAGGGCAGAACTGAAATTTTAGTGAAATCAGGGTGGAATCCTTCAGCAAAACCAAATAGTTTGTGTTTACCGTTTCTGCATAAAATCAGAGTTTAGGAGGTTCTGTCACAAATGTGATAAGGAGCCACCCCATTGATAAATTCCACGGGCTACAGAGGATCAGTAGAGTCCTTGAAGCCAAAATGATCACAATTATAAAGAAAATGATAACATTATTATTATTAGGATTATAGTTGGTGTAAACGCCTGAGCTTGACAGGCAGCCAAATAAAAACACACATATTCCCTGGAAGAAAAATGTCAAGCAGCTGAGGTGGCTAAAACTGAGACAAGAACAGCATTAGCCAGGGGCTCACACCTTTCACAAACATCAGGGACATGCTAAGAGTGGGTGCAATGCAGGTAAAAATAATAATTTCACCATGTCCAAAAAGCCTTGAGGCTATCAGGAAAAATCATCCATAGGAACACATTTGGGTGAATGCAAAATCTTTAACTTCAGTGCCTTTGAATATTTTTTTTCCACCAAAGGCCCTTGTTAATTGAACAGAAACGTTAAGCTTGTTATTTAAAACAGATTTAATAGGAAAAAGGGCTGTTAAAGGCGTTTTGAAGAAATAAAACTTTTGAGGGTTTGGCCAAGGAGTGTAGGTCAGCCTTAGATGAATGGAAAGGCACATCCAGGCTCAGCTGCAGGCTAAACTGGAAACAAAAGTCCTCGTTTAACATCATAATTTTTTTTTCTGCAGTTTTTACTTTGAGAAGGCCTTGTCTTCTCTAAGATGAAAACACACAATTCCTGCTCTGGGGCAGTGTCTTCCAGACTGAGGGCGGAAAATGCAGAGCAAGGAAGGCAGGCACAGGGTGTGTGTGCACTCCAGAGGTGACAGATTAACAGCTCTGATTACTAGACCAGCTCTTAAAAGCAGATTCACAATGGAGGGGGGAAAAATTGTTTCTCAGTAGTGTAATCAGAAAAACCAACAAAGAGGATGCAAAAGAATTATTTTACCAAGCTAAAATTTTATTTAACTCCTTTGTTCGGGCTTCAAAAAATATTAAAACTCCCTCAGAATAAGAAAATTTATGGTTTCTGATGAAAGAAATTATTTTCAAAAGGTCCAAATGAACCCCTTCCATCAACCTGGAATCACTTCTTTGAAAGAATTTGTTTGGCATGGGATGGATGATTTTTCCAAACAAATATAAAATTACTGACAAAAATTATTTTTTATTGATAACAGAAAAGAAAAAGTTGAAATATATAACAAAATTTCAGAATGTCTGTGGAAAAAATTCTGATGAGCTCTTCCAGCAGTTCAGAGACCTCACACAATGCTGAGAACTAAAGCAGAATGTTAGAACTAATATTAACATATTAAAAAAAAGATTAAAAATACTCATATTTGTAGGATTTAACTCTGTGGAATTTGGTTATAGGGGTAAAATAGAAGTGAGAGATCTCTAAAGATGGGTTTAGAGCATGGGAGTTTATTGTGAAAGAGCGTGGGTGTGAGAGACCTGCTGGGCTGCAAGACGCAGCTCAAAGCAGGCCAGAGAAAGAGAGAGAAAGAGGCAAAAGGAGAGAGCAAAAAGAGAGCGATTTGCCATTTACAGTACAATAAATCATCTTCACTGTTGAATATTCTAATTCTCTTTAACCAATCTGAAACAAGCTACAAACTCTACAATATTTGCATGCAACCTATAAGAATCATTACATTACCATACGTGGTTATATTTTAAACCTTAAACTACTTTTAGGAATCTTCTACCAAGTAGGTATGGTTTGTTCTGACCTTTGGACCTGCCTAGGCAGAGGGTATTTTTCTATCAAGAAGGAGGATTACCTTCAGCCAGCTATACCATTGTTTCTTAGTTACTTTTCAACTCAAACCTTGTCCTCATCCCAATCTCGACTATACTTTCCATATTTTCAGCATCCCCTGCAAGGCAATCATATCTATGAGGCTTTCCTATTTCATCTTCCCCAACACATATTCCTTTCTAATTCAGTCCAATGAAATTCACTCAAGCCAACATAATGAAAGTTAAGTTTGACATTAACATATAACATATAATATAGAAGATATTTAATTTAATTAAAATATATAAAATATATAATATTCAGGTTAACATATTATATCTATATATAAATATATATTATTATGTTGGTTAATATATATAATATAGTAAAATAGACATTAAAATATCTCACATATAAAATATATATTAAATATAGAGTACAGAAGATTTAATTATATTGATATAATATGTTACAGAAAATATATATCATATATTATATAATGAAAAATGTATAATATGTAATTTGCATATATAAAATATATTTTGTAATGTATATTGAAATTCAACATACTCCAAACCTGATATTTATATTTTATCTATCATATATAAATTATTTATACATTTTGTTAAATCTACATATGATACAAAATTGTTACAGATTTTCGTAATATATGTAAACCATTTAATATAATATTATTATACAATAATATCAAAAGCTACAATTCATCTGGAGAGGCGCTGAAAGATGAATATGTAACAGCAATTTGGGGACTGAAAGGTTTGATATAGCTCAGCCTCAAGAGCTGCCAGCCCCCAAAACCATCCCTGCAGAAAGGGAGTGACAAAGACGAATGGGTCCCAGGGGTCTGCCAAAAACCTGGGACCTCAGAAGGAAGAGAAACCAAGCAGCCACCAAACCGAGCCTTTTAGTGGTGGTACCACTAGATGGTATCCATTCTCTAACTTTCCCCATCTTTTTTTAAAATTTCTTTTTCCATTTTTTTTTTCCTGTCAGATACTTTGTCAACCTGCAGTGGCAGAAAAATATTTATACTGAGTAAATTTTAACAAGAACTTAAGTAGTGTGAGCAAGTGAATAATTTATTATTTTTTAGTAACTTTTTCTTTTTTTTTTCTTTTATTAGACTTCATCTTCATCACAATTCAGACAAGAGGAGTCAGATGAGCACATCCAAAACCTGTCTCACCTGCTTGGAGCAAAGCTCACCAGCCAGGAAAAGAAATGGGTTTTTTTTAGTTAGCCAGTGGAGTGATTGAGGTGTTACCATTCAGCAGGTTTAGAGCACTGCCTGGCTTGTGGTTTTTTGGCTGATCTAGCAACAGGTGGAATCTGTTTATTTTTACATTCTTCAAGGGGAGATGCTGTTGGATATTAACTGCAAGTTTCATTAATGCATTGAGCTCCTTTTGCCTTAATATTTTCACTTGGAAGGCAGCTCTTTAAAGCCCCTCACGATGAGCAGCACAAGGAAAAACTCTGTTTCTCAGAGCTCGCAGAAGTCTGTTTCCACTCACTGTGTGTTTCTCCAGAACTGTGTCACACAAGAGCCCACAAAATGATAGAGTGCACATTTTCTGCAAAATGCTAACCCCACTTTCAGTAGCTCTTTTATCTTCTTGTAGCTGTTTTTGATCTTTCTCTTTCCTATGCCCAGGTGTGATTTTTAACCTGTACTTTGTTTTCCCTTTGTTAATGGGAAACCCCGCAGTCAGACAATAATTTGCTTCAGAGATGTGTGTTCCTCATAACAGACACAATGGCAGGAGTTAATCTGTCAGGTACTCTGGCAATAAAATACAGGATTGTTAAATCTTCACTGCATTTTCAGCTCTTTCACTCTCATTGAGCTTTAACAAGGAAAGAAAGGAAACTAACTTTGCTAGAAAAAAATTGGTGCAACACTGCTGCATCTTCACAAACCTGAGAATTGTACAGTGAGCCACACTTCAATCTGCTTATTTTTTGTTTGTTTGTTTGTTTGTTTGGTTTGGTTTGGTTTTCTTTGTTTTCAAATACAGTTGCTCAGTGGAAACTTTTTCATTCCTGAGAACCAGTATCACAGCCTACAAAGTATTTTTCTTGATCTCATTTGCTTACCCCAGCTGATTATTCCCTCGTGAATAATCACCTTTTCCCAGTGGATCTGTAAAACAATTAATGAAGAAAAGATTACTCATCTGGTTTCAGTGTTCTAGAATAACCAGGCAGATGTAAGGTGTGCCAACAGGCACAGATTTTTTTACCTTCTGTTGGTGGGAGAGAAAATGTGTAATAAACCCATTCATTTATTGTTACAAAAAGTAGGTGTCAGTTAAAAAGAGATTTTGAAAATAACTTGCACAGGAAGAGATTTTTCATGTACTATAAACTATCAGAAATACAATTTTTCTGTGAGGTGTCCAGGACAGGTGGATCCACCACTAACCAGCTGACATCTTCCTTAGACTCCTTTGCAGGACATATACACCTCATCTCAACCTGGGACCTACAGGAGGGGAAAAAATAAGTAAAAATTAAACTGAAACAAATAAATTTAAGGTGATATCTTCTAAGCAGTTCTTCTGAAATCTTGCTTTCTTTGTGCCTGCAAGCCCAACTGATTTCTCCCACTAACAAAAAGCAGGCTGCAGCTAGAAATTTTCATGCAATTATATATGGAAAGTGTTTTCTTGGAATGTTTGTTTTTTTGTTTTTTTTTTTTTTCCTGACACCTAAAAAGTCCAGCTACTTACTTTTGGAGATAATATTTGTCTCACTTGATGGCTCCCTCCAGCCACCCAGCTTCATAAAGTTTCAAGCACTCTGCAACTGCAAGACTTTCTTCTCTTCTTGTCAAGTTGGCCTGAAATTGGCTGGAGGGTCCTGAAAGTCATGAGGGTGTAAACTGACACACATAAGACAGACAGGCAGATGCAGAAAATTCCAATTTTTCTAATGGCTTTGGGATGAAATGTTAGGTCAGGCAGCAAATAGAGAGAAAATTACAAGTAAACCCCCTTTTTGAAAATTGTGAGCTTAACTAAGACCCCAACAGAGCAGAGAACTGCAGGTGTAAACATTTCCTTGGCATATGGGGACAGGCTTTGGTGAAAATGTAGCCCAGATGATGCAGAGTCAGATACAATAAACTGCAGTTGATGCAAGGCTAGGAGGAGTCCTGCCAAAAATATTTTTGCAGGAAAAGAGGAACAAGAAGGAAGTTAGAAATTCCTTTTCTCCTGGATAGGACAGCTGTGGCTACATCTTTGTGTTAAACCACAACTGCTCTCCTTCTGTTTCTCTAAGTTCTGATTACCAACACCCCTCAGCTTCTACAAAAATCATATTCGTCTGGACAGGTGAGGATTTTAAGCTCTGAATTCAATGCAAGCCACTCTAGCATCTAAGAAAGCATTTTCTTGAAAACCTGTGGAAATTCCAGGGTTTAGGAAAAGATGATATACAAGATTCTACAACTTTGGATTAATTTTAGAGACAGTTAGAAAAAAAATAGAGAACTTTCTATTATTTAAAGTAGGGTTTGAGGTTAACTTATACTTCAAAGTAACCAAGTTATGTCCTGCTTCTGTAGAAGCTAACTTCATTAATCTGGCAAGACTCTGACCTGTGGATTGTAGGCTTCCATGCAGTAAATTTGTATCAAACCCAGCAGAAAGAGCAAAAGCTTTGATATCTGCTACTGCATGGAAGCCTCTTTTAGTTCCCTTTCCACCATTAGGCTATGGCTAAAGAAAATGGAATTATATACACGAAAAGAGAATTATGTCAGTAATTTCTGATACTTTAGTTCATAGTTTCTCTACGTGAATATTCACAGGCTTGCTCCAGAATTAGAAGTTCCTGTGCATTTTTTTGATTTCTGAAAGTTTTTGTTCAAAGCCAAAAGATCAAACTGCCCAGAGGAAGTCTTTGGCCACTTACCACTTGCATTTCTTGAGGATAAATGATGTTGTTGGGTGATCCAGGAAACAATTTGTGTGTCTGCCTCACAAGGGAGCTAAGTCCATGCCAGAAACAAAGAGTCTGCACTTATCTGATGTGCTACTTCTCCAGTGGGTAACCTGACATAGCTCAAAAGAGATGAATGTCATGGACCACACAAGCTTTAAAAAGCCAGTCTCTACTCTCCCAACCTCTGAACAAAGGTGGGATATCTCACCTCAGTACGTTTTCAGCCAAAAGGTTTTACTTGGCCGTATTTACCTTGAACATCTTGGGGCTGTCACCTGAGGGTCTTGTTGAGAATTTTCTCCCAGTGCTTACTTAGGAGGCTCATTATTGCTGGGTTGCAATGTCTAATTTGAGCACAGCCAGGATTAGCCTGGAGAGGCCAGATAGCCTGGAAAAGGCACACTTTGAAAAGCTGCTAATGCCAGAGCAATATCAATCCCAAACTCCAGTTGTGGTGTATGACTTAGCCTACATGACAACCCTGAAGAACTCAGAAAAGTGTAATCCAATCAAAGAGAAGACTGAGAGGTGATTTAGACCAGTTTTGTGAAAGAGGACATTATTCCTAGTACAAGATATCTATTTAATATAGCCAATAAAGTCTAGAATCAGATTCAAGCCAGGTGTATTAATTATATTATTGACAGAAGATGGTCAGCCACTGGGGTCACATAAGCTGTACCTGTGCAAGACAAACCCTTTATTTGATGATTCAGGGTAAAATCTTCTCTCCAGTAAGAGTCCTCCAAAAGCCTGGGACACCTGCTGGGTGTGTGCCCAAAGGGTGTGCCCCAATCCCAAAAGAAAGTTGGTAGAGGAGTCACAAGTATGTGATTCATCTTTCAGGATGTGAGATCCAGCCATCACCATGACCTTGTGCTGCCTCAAAATCCTGTGACAGCAGACAGCCTCTGCTGGCTGCTACAGCTGAGGAATACTTGAGGGAAGTTCACAGAAGAGACAGAAAGACAAAATAGCTTTTCTGTAACCAAAAATATGGCATTCCCAAGACAAGAGCTCTTCTCTCTCTGTTTTTAAAATAGATATTTTCAAGTAGACCATGTCAGCTCCACCTGTGGTTCATTACAGAAGTCTATTTGTGGAACATCTGGCTTGTATTAAGACTTCTACCACTTCTACTAAATAGATTCCTGTAGTATTTTATTCAGAAACTGGTCAAGATCTGATTTTAGATGTCTTCTGTGCTGCTCATACAACCCTGTATGAAACTCAGATCTGTATTCTGTGCACACACATTTCTAATTCTATTCACTCAAGTTTTCCTGAAGCTTCAGCATCTTGTTGTTTTGGGAACTTTTGACATAATTAGATTTTAATTTTCTGTCAGGAATGCTGGAGTGCTTCACAAAACCTGTTGATTTAAGTGTTAATGTAATATACTGGTACTAAAAAGTACTTAGGTTTAGTGTTTGATATGCCCTGGGATGTGGTGGCTTGCCCTAGACATTTAGAATAGTCCCCCTTTCTCTTAATTCTGCTTGCATGTTCAGGTGTTTGTGAACATTGCAAATATGCTCTACTTAGTAGCTGTGACAGTTTAAAATAGAAAAGAAACAAAGAGAAACCCACAATTAAACAAGTCTGCAAAAGGGGTGATATCTTTCACTTGCCAGGTCCCATCACTGGAAGCAAATAAATTAAATTTCAGGCACAGAAATCTTTCACATCCCATGTGTAGACTATATAAATGATACCACTTGCCAACATTGAAAGAGCTCTAAATAAGAAATCTCACACACAATCCCTCTTGAATAATTTTTCTGAACACCATAAAAGGGTTGAGAAAATAATTTTGTGTGGAAATAGTGAACTTGAAAGAAAGGACCAGACCTCAATGGGCCTTACCCTTACACTTTATTACCAATAATTGGGTCTAATGTATTTACTCAGAACTGTTTCATCAGGCCTTCCTGCACGGCTGGGTGCACGTGGATGTGTTTACATAACACTATTCCAGCCTCCCCAGGTGAATATTCCAGATTAATAGCCTAGGTTTGTCCTAAGAGAGCCCTTAAAAAACTCCAGGAAATGTTTCCTGAAGAGGCACCACACAGTATTTCAGCCAGGCAGATTTTCATTCTGTCAGAGCTGTGTTCCACGTTTTTGGTTTTCTTTGCAAAGTCTTTCATATTAAGACTCCTGACATTGTTGGAATTAAATCTTCAAATATCACATTTATAAGCTTGACTGGCATGGACACAACAGATCTTCTCTGTGGATTAATCCCTCCACTTAAAGAACCAAAAGGGAAGACTAAAAACTGAAGTAAACACCTTTAATCATTGTTTCTGTGCAAGAGGTGATAGAAATTCTGTGGGCTGTGTGCTGGTTCTTTGTGCATAGAAGGGAAGAGACAGCAAAAAGGAAACCGAAATCACTTTTTTTTTTTTTTTTGTCATATCTACTGGATCACTTTGAGTATTTTGTGGGTATCCAACCTAGCCTGTGTAGCTGTAGCATAGAGTAATGTGATTTTGTAATTTCGCCCTGTGGAGAGCTCATCCTTAATTTTTCCTATTGGAATTTGGTCTGCAGTAAGAGGTAAGTCCTTCATTGAAACCCAAGAGGAACCTGAATTCATTCATTTATGCTTTCCCTCCTAGATTTCATTAATCCACTTGTACTATTCTGTAAATACATCAGTTCTGTGTGGGTGAATTTCTACACTTGTAGTAGAACTTGAGATGAATCATCACCACAGGGATAAATTAAGATCTGGGGGAGCACTACAATTTTCTGCCCACTTTGTTTCTAACACATGATGGTGTCTCACTGAACAGCTGGGCTGAGGAGGATGATCTGTGCAGAACCTGAGTGACAGAGTTCACCAATGCTGAGTGCTCAATGCCTGCTTCTGTGTCCATAAAAGGGTGTCTCACAAATATTTAATCTAATTTTTGCCATCACAACAGATATTTATTTTTATCTGGTGTCACTCTTGACTGTCATTGCGGCAATTGTGGCAGACTTCTGCAAATTTAAGTATGGTTAACCTTTGTCCCACCCTCTCTGGAATTCCCATGCCCTTAAAATTCTTAATAAAACTCTCTACAACTACATTTCTTCTTGGCTTTCTCTCCATCGCTACTTTCTCCCTCTCCACTTAAGTACCCACTGCTCTTCTTTAAAATCTACATTCAACTACCAAAGAGAAAACTCCAACACACAAAACTTAAGCAATATTTCTTGCTGGAGAGTTTCAGTGCTCCTATTCTTATTTGCCTTTTCCTCTCTTTACTCTCCTTTCAAACGCTGGCCCCTCAAGAGTAGGAGTGAAGGTTCTTGCTCTTCTTCCGTGCTCCACTGTTCCCTCTCACAGCTCATCCCATCTTCCCAGCACTGGCACAAGAACAAAGAGAGCCTCAGGGCCACAAAGGCCAAGGTGAGGTTTGTACTCTGCTTCCCAGCCCTGGAAAAGACTTTGATATAGAGTTACTTATTGCTGTAACTCTTCCAAAAGGAGGGATGAGATTGGGAGTGGCTGTAGCTGTAGCTCTCAGACTGAATCCAGCCCTCTGTTACGGAACTAGAAGATGATTCCCTTGAGATTTTGGCTAATTCTTCAGTCTTCCCTTCCTATTCAGAGGTGTGTTTTCCAGGAATGTGGTCAGCCTTTGGTGGCCGCCAGGAGGGTTGCATTTTAATGTGTGTTTTTCCAGCCAAGCTAACCTGGTTCAAAACACCCTGCCTGGAAGTGTGCTTCACATTTACACCCTAAATGTCCTCAGGACATGCTGAGCACTTACCACTGCTTCAGAAAATAAAGTTGTTTCACTGAAAGAACTGAAGAAAGAATATTTTCCATATGGTTTTTTTATTGCTCACCAGAGGGACTTCTGCCATCTTCCCAGTGTGCATCCATTCCTTTGTGTCTGCACTGCAAAATGAAGCCAGAACATATTGTCAGCTGCCCTCCAATAAAGAGAGCTTGTTTTTTGTTGGGTTGGGTTTGGAGTTTTTTGGTATTGCTTTTTCTGGGGATTTTTTTTTTTATTATTTAGTTTGGGGTTTTTTTAGTTTTTGGTTTCTCTTTTTTTAACATGAAATACATTCCTCTTGTACCTAAACCAGTTAATCTTTAAGTAATGACAAAAATTTCCAAGATATGCCTTCATTCTTTTTCTTTTTTCACCACACGTATGAGTTTCTCCAGAGACTCAGGGTATTCTTTCACCTGTCTGGAAGACATAGATATAGGAATTAAGGCCAGTTCCAGAGAGTGGTGGAGATGAGAAATCGCACACCTTTATATCTTAGTGAAATCTTAAATTTTTGTTTTTGCATTTGGGTAAAAGGAGCCTGGATCATCCACAGATAATTTTTCAGCTTGTGTCAAGCAGAATGCAAATTCTTTTTTGCCAGAAAAAGAGGTGAAAATCTGAAGTGAAATAGGTGGGGTGAAGGACTTCTCTGGAGACTCCTGGCAGCATGGGGGCTTGTGTGCTTTTATCTACTTTCCTTTGCCACCTGAGGCAGCACTCACAGCACCTTGCAGCAGCTACTCTTGTCCCACACTGATTTTCTTGATGTTTTCTCTTTCCATTTAGTGTTTTTGTTTTGTTTTGTTTTGTTTTGTTTTGTTTTGTTTTGTTTTAATTTTACGTAGGGTTTGTGTCATGAGTAGAAGCATGGGGGAAAAAGGGGGCAATATATTTGTCAGGAACAAGTGTGGCAAGAATTTATTGGTCTTGCACTATCCATTCACTCCTGTTGTTGTTGGGAGATGTGGAGGCACTCAGCTCTAAGACACAGCAGATGATGCTCTGGCTCCTGAGAGAAATAAAAAGAATTTATATGGAACTACACATAATTATTCTGCTGCTGGCATTCCTCAAGCCACAAGGGTGAATCTGGCCTCCTCTGCATTCTAGAGGCACTGCTTAAAGCTCACATGAGAGCCCAGTGAGCACGGACACACCCTGAAGGGCAGCCCCCAGCATAACACACTCTATTTCACTCACAAAATTCACAATAATTGGGGTGCAACACTGTGCATTTGTGGAACACTGGTCACCAGGTTGGGACTGTGCAGCACAGGAAGGTAGGGGACAGCAAAATGCCAGCTCTGCTCAGAAGGAAAGGCAAAATTCTGATAAAGGAAGAGAGGTCAGGGTTTGTTTTCTAATAGTGCACAAAATAGAGAGGTGTGGGATAGTTTGAAGGGCAGTCTGTCACCCACTGAATCAAATTTTCTTTTGAAAAGAGGACTCTGACTAACTTTCAAAGCAGTCTAAGATCTGACACTCATTTCCAGATCCCTCACTTCCAGATAAATCAGTGATCGACTGAGGGTCTAAATCATAACCCCAGCACAGAAAAGAAGCAAGAAGAACAAGGTTTGTTCCTTCTTCTGATATCCAAACAGGCTGCCTATATCCCATCAACTACAGCTCAGCCTAGAAAGCTCTGGAAAACTCAGCCTTGCACAAAACACAAAACAGAGCCTCAAGTGTTCTTTCTTACAATGGTAAAATTCAGTTTCTTGGCTTTTTTTAATTTTTATTTGTTTATTCTCATAGCATTCCACTGTTTCAGAAATAGTCGTAAATTGCCATGCCCCAAACCATGCCTGTGGCTCATTCCAGCCACAGAACATGAAAGACTACATCTCCAAGTGCTGGGATTTCTCAGGAATGCTGTTCTTATAATGGTCAATGATGGCCATAGGGGAAAAAGAAAAACGAAAGATAAATTATAACCCAGGAGGACCCAAGCTTGGAAAAGCTAAATCTTTCATTCTTTCAAGCAAATAAATAATTTCCTTCCATGATGTTGACTTGTGTTGATTCCTCAAATGTTTTTGAATAAATTATACTTGGTATTGATGAAGCAGTTGTTACAAAAAATGAACAAGCAAAAAAAGTAATATAATATACAGAAATAAATTAAATTCCGGCATTTATTCCCCTGGGATACAGTGTTAATTATTTCTGCTCATATGGATATCACAAAATACATTAATGTTAAAAATACACTTTTGATAAAGGACATGATTCTAGCTAAAAGAGCACAACATAGCAGGAAGGAAACATGAGTGTATTGGCCAGTGTGAGAGCATCATCTATCACAGGACCCACAGCTCAGCCAAGATATTTGTGCCAGCTATTCTGCTGCTTTATAATTAACAAAGGAAGAAATAGATTGAGGGTTTGGCTCAGAGTTGTTATCTTTCACATGCTAACAATTTCAGGGATTCTTTAATTTTTTTTTTTTTTGTCGTTTCTGCTTTTTAGGGGATGGAGAGGGAAGGGATGTTGGAGCATAGAGGAGGAAACAGTGATCTCTGGACCAGCTCAAACCCCTGGAATCTATCCCAACAATATGAGTTTGGATCAGTGGGTGACTTTTCAAAAAGCACAGCCTTGACAGAATTTGGCAGGAACACAATGAGTGTAGCAGAGAACTACTGGAACACAATGCCATCCATCCCGGAGGCCTAAGTCCCATCACAGTGAAATGCCAAGTAATGGCAAGGTGTTCGTGGCCACTAAGACTGGCTTATGGCAAGTGGGAATATCATGGACAACTCTTCATCCTCACAGTCACTGAAGGAATTTCACAGTGAATTATGATTTTTAAAAAAAATTTTATTTTGTGAACACAAAAGAAAAGAACATTGAAGTCCTTGGGGGCTAGTGAAGTGCTCAGAATATGCTTGTCTTTAAGCACAAGTCACTTAACTGATTTTAAAATCATCAGTTGATAATAAGTTTTCCTAAGGAAGAGCCTATATTTTCTGAAATTCCAGATCTCTAGGCAAGGTAAGATTTTCATAAAGCTTGTTTGGAAAGTTGATCTACGAAATACAAATCTCTGCATCAAGTAATGCCAATGTAACACCCCAAAAATGCTAAAATGTAACACCCAAAAAAAGCACCTAACCAACAGAATATAACAAACAATACAATACACTGAATGTTATTATCATCCTAACAAACAAACCACTTAAGCTCAATAACCACATCCAAAGAAAAAGAAAGAAATTACAGGATTAGTTTTTGGACAGTTAACACAGATAGTCTCTTTCATACATAAACTGAGGACAATTTTTTCACTGATGCAAGTAATCTATTCTGTAAAACAATGAGATTATTAAAGATATAGTTCTCCCTTTACCTGCAAAAATTAGGATAGTCTCAAAATTAAAACACTGCGCATCTCCCTGCTCCCTGCTGCCTCACAGTCCCACAGATTTGTTGCTACAATGCTACCTACAAAACAAAAGAAAGAACTTCACAGTTTTCTGTGATAGGGCAAAATCTGAATAGGGTTTTTGTACATAAATACTTCCCCTTTTCCATTTCCTTTTCCTTTTTCCTTTTCCTTTTTTTCCTTTTCCATTTCCTTTTTTTCCTTTTCCTTTCCTTTTTTGGAATGCAGCTATGCTATCACTTAGGAGTAAGTGCAAAAAAGGGTTTTGTGGTATTCCTCCTAAGTCATGGTGGGCTGTAAATGAGGAAATATTTGATCTGGTTCAGCTTTGCCTTTCAAACACAACCAAGGCTTTGCTCCCTCATATTTTCAAATGTTAAAATTAATGCAAACTTTCCTGAAATAGCTTGGGGGATGCTTAAATATAGAACTAATTCTTCAACAACTTTTGTAGCCAGTTTTGCACAGTCAGAAAAGAATGAACAGTTCTAAAGAAATTTTAAGTGTTAGTATTGACTGCATTTATTTTTTGAGTCCTTCTGTCTGCTGATAAAATATACCACGGCACTCTCAGTGGGCAATGTTCCCATCATGTTTGGGTGGATAGAGAAATGCAGATGACTTGTTCACTGCTGTGCAAAATGATGGAGAAATGTGATTAAAGTCTGTGTTGGAAAGAATTCTGACCTTCCACAAAGAACTTTCATTTAAAATAACATTGAATGAAAATTGGTAAACTTACACTACCCTCTAAAAAACTCTTAAGTAGACAATTTTTCCCCTACTTTTCACAAAGGCTGGTTCCCCTGACATTTCTGTTGATATACATGTATTCAATTTTGTCTCCTATTGTAGTTTTTCTGGTGAGAAGCCAAAAAAGCCTGTGTTTTCTGTCTGTTGTGCATAATTTTCTATGGTGATGAATACCTGGGATCTGAGGGCTAATTCAAACATGGCTCTGGTTAAATTTCTGTCCACTATTTAAAGATTTTTGGAATACAAACTTCAAGGGCTTCAATTAGTCTTTGTATATATTTTTATTAGCTAAATAGTTTCTGAAAATCAGTTATATTAAACAACATTAAAAGAGGAGACAGATACATTAAAAAAAAAAAGAAGAAAAGTACAAAGATACCAAAATTTTCAAGTTTTGCAAAATGCAATTAAGAGTCCTGCTATCATTATATGCTAACATTTTATCACTCTGATCTGGTGTACGAAATTTGGGTTTAGTCAAAACAGGGGATTAGTAGTGGTGAGTGGTAAGTAAAAAAAAGCAAATAAAACAACAAAAAAACCCCAGGTAAATTTGAAAACACCAGTGCACAGAGCACAAGGAAATTTAAGAAAAATGGATGAGAGCCATAAAATTTCATGTACCTTGCTTGAGTCTACTGCTCAAGAACGCATTATGGCTCTGTGTTCCTGGTTTTGCTGCACAGATTTAAGTGAGATTGCACTTATGTCAACTGCCCTGATTTATGCTCATGCCGTTACTTGGGAGTAATCTTGCTCATATCAGTGATTGTTCCAATGATAATTTGAAATATTGCAGGGAGATAAAGATATCCCTGAAGATAATTTCCTTCCAGCTGGGTCTGTGAGGAGAAACTCACAGGCCTCAGGAACTGTATTAGAGAAATATATGTAATTCATATGAGCCTCACACTGATTAAGAGCCTGGCTTTTGGATTTTAAAGGAATTTGGCCTATTTCATTAGCTTGCATAGCATAACAATAACAGATTCAAAACAATAACATTGACAGAAATGTATTTCGAACATTTTTTTTAGTATAAAATCATAGCTGCTTGTGAGAATAAAAACATTATTATTAAGGGGAAGATCCATTTTTTTGACTGTAGAACCAGGAATGATCCCCCTAAAATTCCAAAGCTGTGTCACCAATGCACCTCTCCTGGATACAAAACTTGTATCCTGAGTAGATTGCCAAGGTGGTTTGATGGCATGATGGGTGTGATGTCCCTGTGAAAAAAAGACAGAGAAAAAAACTAGAAAAAAGGTAAATCTCCATCAGAGAAATAGAGACTGGTCTCAGAGGGCAGAGAGGGCTTAATTGAATTATTTTATTGCCTTCTGTAATATCAGAGAGGCTTGAAGGTGGCTACTTGATACAAACAAAAGTCAGGATATGTGGGGAATATGACAATAGTTTTAAAAAAGGTCTCTTCACAGCTTTGTGTTCTTTCAAGATTGTTAGCTCTGATTTTTTGCCCCACTCAACACAAACAGGGACTATACAAACATGGAATTAGCTAGGAATGATGTCTGCACACATGGAAAAAATATTCCTGCAGAAAAACATCAGGTAGGCTGAGTTGCAGTCAAGGTATTTACTTGGCTAGTTTGCCTGCACCTACCAGGTTCAAAAGTCAATTTTCCCTCTATCAACTTGGTCTCTTTTAATGGCTGTGTAAAACTACTGAAATTTTGCCAGTCAGAAACATAAGTGGATGTAATTCATACTGAGTTACTTCCAGGAATGAAATGAGCTTCTGTATGGGGCAGTGGAGAATATATGCGTATTTAAAATTTACTCCAAATTTTTAAATGCAAGTATATTTCCCTAAAACTTTTCCATCATTACTTGCCACTTGTGCTTCTGGCACTATTTGGATCCATGTTCTGTGGACCTTACTTTCATTCCAGATTAAAAACAAAGCTTGTGGTTAAGAAGGTTAAATTAAAAAGACATGAAAACCCAATTTATTTCCCACAATCACCATTCACTGCCTTGTTAGATATCCAAGTTCCTCTAAACTCATTTATCCCATGTTGTAGCTGTGGGATTCTTTATCTTCACCTGAGAAAGGAAGGCTGTTTTTCATCTCCAAGTTCACTGCCTTTGTTGCCCAAAATAATTGCAATTTTCTTTCTACCCTCTTCTCAGGGCTTTGCTAACAGTGTATAAACATGTGTCCTGGAACGCCAATGATTTTTTGGGGGGTTTTGGAGGTTCACCCTATGCCTGACCTGCAGAGAGAAGGAATCTGTGGCAGTCCTGCAAAGAGATCTCTTCACTCACAATCCTTAGCCAATTACATTTTTGATTCTGAGGTCCCCTGTTGAGTCATCAATGGTGACTGGGGAAGGCAGCTATTTCACTTTTATTTTACAGCTATTTCACCTGTGCACATCTTTTCCCCCATGCCATCTCTTCATTCCTAGGGATATTTTTGGTTTCTTGCCTTGGGAACAAACACATAAGTTCTTTACACATCTCCTAGAGTTGTTTTTTCTTTCTTTCTTTTTTTTTTTTTTTTTTTTTTTTTTAAGAAAATTGATTTTCTTTTTTAAAAGCATTGTTAAAGTTGTGTCAGGCTGCTATCTTGTACTTGTTATCTCACAAAAGACAGTCTCTGATCCATACAAAATAGTCTAAAAGCTTTCTGGTAGCTGAAAAATGGGAACTTTCTGAGTGTTTTTTCCAAAACCTTTCTACTAATGGTGCTGTTAGTTCTAAAAAATAATATCCATTTCCCTTTGCAACAATCTGTGCTTACATAGAAACCTTCTTCATGTTTTTTTTTTTCTCTTCTTTGTTTTTTGGCTTTTTTTTCCCCCAGAGGATAGCCAGAGCTCCTGGGTGTTTTACAGTGGGACCTCTTTGTACACCTTGAACAATGCAGCAGAGATTTTGTGCTGAGGGTGAATACGATGTACGCACCAAAAGGCATCTCAGGTTCACAGTAAGCAATTTATTACCTTGAAATTTTAATGGCATAAAGTCTCCTTCCTTTTGAAATGATTATAAAATGTTGAAAAAAAGGAATTAACTCAACGTTGAGAAAGACGGGGGCGATGACTTTTCTTTTCCTTACATGTATGACAAATTCTACAGGAATAGATGTCTTCCTCCTCTTTCTCCCTTCAAAGGTGAAGCAAACAAACGTGAATAGGAATTACCTCATCATTTGACATTTGAAGCTGGACACTGTTTCACAAGAGCAGACGTCCCCTACGCCAGACTGTGAGCTCAGATGAAACAAGGGCACAGGGACTGCTCTGGTCACTGAGCCAGGAGAGGTGTCCTGGGCTGGCTGGGACAGCCACAAACAGCAGTGTCATGTGCTGCCTTGGTGACAATTCAGGCATCTGTGCCTTCACAAACAGCATTTTATTTGGATACCCCATACCTGATGGTCCAACCATCTCACTCCCTCACCTGTCGTCCCCTCTCTGAAAATACAGACATGTCATGTCACCCTTTGGCTGAAGCTGCCAGAACACTGCTTGGATTAAAGCAGGTCAGAATCAATCCTCCCTTGCTCACCCCTCAAACACCTGAACCCAGCCATAGGTGTTTGGGGTGTTGTTTTTAGCTTGTTTTTATTTTTCTCCTGTGTTCAACCTAAGTGAAAGCCAGCTTTGCAGGCATGATGGACAAACACACCCACAGCCAGAGAAGGGGACAGAGAAAACGTGATTCAGTGGCTGCTTCACAGGCTTGGATGGTGGAGGGGAGGAGAAAGAAGGCAAATATGTACATTGCCATGCTGATGGAAAAAGGGAAACAAATGGCATAGGAGATTCACCCATTCTGTGCAGGCAAGGTGAGGCCAGAATCAATATTGGCATTAGGCAGCCCAACCAGATGTTCCTCATGGAGCTGTGTTAGCTGAGGACTGCTAATATCAAAATGCACGTGAACTTGGGAGGACACCAGTGTGCTGGAGCCTGCTTTATTGCGACACACTCCTGCACACCTAGAGAAGATATCCTTGGGCTTTCAACAGCAGGGAAAAGGGCACCACAATATTTCCCCCCTCCTCTCCTGTGGTATTCAAGTTTTTCCCTTCACTGTGATTTATTCTGTCATAAAACCTCCCTAAAAAGCCCGTGTGGCTTCTGTTACTTGATGGTGACAGAACTGTGAGGAAAGCAAACAGTACCGCCAGCCTTCAGCAAGGACCAGGGGGAAACAAGAAGCAAATATGTTGTAAATATGTTATGGAGCTGTTTGAACACTCCAGCGGCACCTAGGCCAGTATTACTATCACATTTCTACTGCATCAGGACCAGTCTGAAATGCAGCTCCAAAATTTCTGCTATTTCTGATTCTGTTCCCAAATCTTCCTCTCGGCTCAGGTGAGAGGTACTCTGTGCTACAGGGGCTTGAGCTGACTGACATTTAGAAGAGAATGGAAAAACAGCTTTAATAAGGCATTTATGAAGTAGCCCTTCACATAAAAAGAAGAAATTGGGCTGTTTTTGAAGGCAAGGATGCAAAGCTCACTGTAGTAATTTTTTCTCTCACAGAAGTTTAGGTCTGGGTAGACCTACAAATTTTATTTAACTTTTTTTTCCTTAGAGTGAGCTTTCTTTCACACAATGAAAGCCTTAGATGGGTGTTGTAACTCTTCTAGTCCCTTTCCAGCAGGATTAAGTGTTCTCTTCATACAAAACTCAAACTGGGGCCAAAAACAAGTGAGAGGAGCACCACCCCTATGAGCTATCCATGATGCAGCATTTCTGCTCGTGGTGTTGTGATCTCAGAAATCCCTTCAGCTGCAGCAGGTCTCTCAATGGTGATCTTCCTTCAGTAGACGGATGCCACACCAGCTTCATCCACTGACCTTGTCAGGGGTGAAGAGAGCATCTCTGAAGCTGAAACCCATAACTTATCCTGAGTTCAGCCAGTGAGCAAAGGTTTGGCTGTAGATTGGTCATTGTTTTTAACTGGCTGTGGCCAACAATTTGGAAGGAAACACTCTCTAGAATTTTCCATTTTCTTATTCTACCAGCCCTTTCCAAGAGCCTGGCCTAATGCCAGGTGAAACCCAGAGAAGTTTCCTGAGCAGGGAACAGCTCACCCTGAGCTCAGGCAGGTTTCTGCACTGGGCTGGGTGAATTTTAGGATCACCCTGCTCACCTCAGGGCTGTGCAGAGGGTTTAAAGATGAGATAAGCCCGAGAGGCAGCTCCTGACCAGCACCAAACTGTGGAATACAGTGATCCAAGTTCTGGGAAGAAGAAGTTGTGCTGCTGTGGCGCTCACCCACACATCACATTCTGTCAGCCTGCTGAACTGGCCCTTCGTCCCTGCTCAGCTCTGGGTGTTGCAATTGTGTCTGTCATTTGTTCTTTCAGCAAATTAGCATTGGTTAACTCCAGGTCTAATGACCTTTCCCAAGCTGTTGCAACTAGTAATGGAAAACTCATTAAAAACAGTCGTCATTTTTACCACACACAGATTCATACACACACACACACTGGTGTGCCTTCATGTAATAAAGATTTCTGTTGCTGTTTGAATTAATTAAACCTTTTGTTTTCCCTTTTATTATCATGTAGATAGAAACTACCATGTTATCTTCCCTCTGATTTAATTCAACCCATGATAAAAACATGGAACTAAAGGCAGAATAATCCATTCTGGCAATAGAAAGCCATGTTTGCTTCCTTACTTATTTTGAAAATGGAGAAATGGTTTCAAGTAACTCTCAAAGGATGTCATCTTTTAGAGATTTTTCCATCAAAATATTTCATTTTTGAAACCAAAATATATTAAGGAAAAAGACAGTAACTTCAATAAAACTTTCTGTAAATGTCTCTTTTTTTAAGGTGCATGGAAGCAGCTTTTCTTCAATGACAATTTTTTTCCCATTTTCTTTTTCTGTTTAATTTTACAAGTATATATTTATCTTGATTTTTACAAAGCAATATTATAAACAGAGTTCAGAAATTAAACCATTTAATTTAAAGTTTTCTGATAAAATTTCAGAAAGAATTAAAAACTCAATCCACATGCAGTCACTCTGATTCCTCAGCTGAAGAAATGAGATTTGTTTTAAAAACATCTTACAGCCTCAGGGCCAGGTCCTGGAGAGCTTCCAGAGATACTGGATGCTATTTTTAAATTTGTTTCTTCCTTCTATCCCTGAATGTTGTTTCACAGGACACTTACTGATCTGAGCCCTGTAAATATTTTATGAGAAATAGCACAACTTTTAAGAAAACCACACCCCTAGACAAAAAGCTGTTTCCTGGATGTCCATTATTCTTGTGTTCAAGCAGGACATTGAATAGTTTTAAGACTCAGCACTTCATCTTCTTCCCCCTGCAAAACAGCAAAGGAATTTTTATAGTACAGGGTTGCAAAACAGATTTTGTTCGTTCCTACGTGAACTCTGAATAATTCTGCAAATTGAGAGAGTCATAGCCTTCTGAATACACTTGTATTGTGTTGAGGGATTATGGTGTAAATGTCCCAAAAGATCAAACAAATATACATGTCAAGCCTCAGAGCTCTAGGAAAATACATTTTATTATATATGCCACGAAATATTTAACCAGTAAGACAATATAAACACATACCTTATTTTCTCAAATTTGCACTGCAGTGTTGGCCCTCTCTTTTAGAGAAGTGTAAACAGAAACCCTGTTTGTTACTGTACCTTATCACAATATCATCATTCATGGGAGAAACCACTCAGAGCAACTGCTAAAAATACATGAGACCTCCCAGCCACATGTCATGGCCTCATTTTCTCTCTGCTGCAAGAGAATTCACCTGCTGGCCCCTGCTTTCTTGAAAATCCACTGTGTCTGACTCAGACCCCATGCTAAAGAGATGTTCTGGGAGTTGAATCAGGGGAACCTGACAGAACAACCTTTAAGCTGTAACCATTTCAGTGAAGAAAAAGCAATAATTTCCCAGATTTCAAGGCCTCAGGAGCACAAAGCTGCTGTAGGAGGCTGAAGTCCCACCAGGGACACCAAAGCAAAGAAATCCCAGTAGATCTTTGCAAGAAGGACAACTCAAACTGGAGGGTGGAAGGGCTACTGAAAATGAGGATCCTGCCCCAGGCTCAGCCTCTGCCTCCACTGAGGTCACTCTGCCCTGGCACAGTCTTGGACATCTCCTCACCAAAGCCATGCCCAAAGCTGAAATGCTTTCATGAAGTGCAAAAGATGAAGGAGAATAAACCCAGGATTTTTTTTTTAAAGGGAGTTAGGTGTCCAGCTGGGACTTAACCAGTTACTTCTCTTCTAGGGCATGACACACCTTAGAAAGTTAAAGAAACAACACTCAGTGGGCTTTGCATATGAATTTATTTTTCATGTGAAAATCTTCTCCTATTTCTGCCTGTTGGATGCACCAGACCACCTATCCTCTTCCATGATCTGAAAACAAATCTGTCACCCACACAGCTCCTACATGACACACAACTTGTGCCTGGCTACAGAGCCATCAGCTTCAGGCTTGATCCTGATAAATTCTTTATCACTGCTGCTGCAGACTCTTTATGTGGTTATTTCAGCATCATGGCCAGATAGAAAGCACTGACATTTATACTTTTGGACCATGTGTTTGGTTTATGAATGGAAATATGTTAATAAACAGAATTGGGCTTATTAACAAAGGAACTGTGGTGCTTAGTATATGTTGCTTTTGCTTAAAAAATATTTAGTTCACCTGTTATTGGGGTGTTTGTTTGTTTGTTTGTTTGTTTGTTTGTTTGAATACTGGTTTAAACATTAAGCTACTGTTACATCCTGGTAAGGAAAAAAAACCCCCACAACCAAACCACAATTAAAGAATAAATGTACTGAAACTTTAAACTGTTCTTGATTGTAAGCCAAAGAGAGCACTGATGTGACAGACTGCTCCAGCTCTGCAGAGAAAACATGTAGGGATTGGAAACCCAGAGCTGGTCACAGGGACCTGGTCGTGTAGGAGGCTGATTTTCAAGCAGGGTGATGCTCACCTGTGCTGACTGTGGATCCCATCATGTGGATGCTCACATCCACGGCACCTTCCAGCAGGCACCGGGCACCTCCTGTAAATATTTCGTGGCAATGCACTGACGCGGAGATGACCACAAGAATGCACTGCATGTGCTGTGTTGAGATCTGATTTAACTCTCTGAGGCCAAGGGGATATCTCCACGGAGCCTGCTGGGGATGGGCAGGGCTTGAAAGAGCTTTGACTGCTCCGTGACTCAGAGGAAAACCCAGGACACCCATTATGAACCGCAGAAAGATCACTTCTAAAAAAAGATTTCCCCATTCCGTCTCTCACTTGTCTTTGTTGGTCGGCTTGCTGCAAGCTCTTCCTCTAAGCTCAGTAAAGATTCTCCTACCACCCCAGGCCCCATGTGATGCTGTCACCCTGGTGTGCCTTGCCAGCCCCAGTGGCAGGAATAACCCCTGACAGGCTGCACTCAGCAGATCAGGGCTGTGACAGGAAGGTGATGCACTGACAGCAGCTGTACAGTGTCACAAAGTGTCCCAAAATTAGCAGCCCATCTGTGGTTTCTATGTTGAGGACGTCTCCATGACAGAGCTAGGCTAGGGCAGGAGCTCCTCTGTCAATGTGAACAGCATCTGTAATGAAAAATGCTAAATGTGTATAAATCAAGATCCAGAGGCATGCTTGAGCGTCTTCCAATTGTCCTTTCACTTATTCCACACAGGTTCTCTGTGGAAAACACACTAAGGAGTGCATTTTGGGACTGGGGTTCCTGCCCTGTGGATGTTTGAGTATAAATCTCATACAACTGAGAAGCTGGCTACATTTTTTGCCTAATCCTGCACCACCTTCTTTAGTTTGTGCAAGTAAAAGGAAGCAGCAGCCACATCTGGATTAATCTTGCCACTCTGCTCCAGTTTCCCCCTTTTCTACTAAACCCACAGCCTCTGCACAATTTTCAGGGCCGCTCTCTAGCACTGTCAAGCTAGAGGCATCCAGGGCAATTTTTGTTACAGCAATTATGTGCCAAGGAATTCCATCTGCGAGGAACTAAGGCAGGCAGCAGCCAAGAGGTGTTCTGCAAGGGAAGTACTGCAACCAGTACCAAAAATGTGCTTTTGACAGAGCCCTCTTCTCCTGCTGGTGCTGTAACAGGAGCTGTGGGTGTGCTCCAGTCACTTCCTCCAAGGACAATTGCTCCTTGCTGCCTTCTCACTCAGGTTTTTGCTGCAGATTTTCACAGCTCTCTTCATGACAGGTGGTCTTCAAACAACTGCACAGGTGAATATGGGCTCCAGCCCCTTGTGGATGAGCACAGAGACTGCAGTAGGGGGTTAGGGGTGTCACTGAAATCTGCACTCAAGCCTGAATATTGGTCTCCTGTTCAACTCCTGGGTGTCAGTGGCTTTTCCTGGATTTCTGTCACTATCTTAGCTGGTTTTTGGCTCTGCTGATGATTTCTATATTCAGACTATACCAGCCAACAGAGTAGGAAGTGAAGGACAAAACTGATCTGATCCTTAACGTCTAGATATGCTTGTGATTTGATAAAAAGGAAGCTGCAAGAATAAGTGAATATAAGCCAGTGATAAGGGTAACTTTGCTCCCCTTGGACAGATCTTGAATAAAACATTCTCAGACATCTCTCACCATTAGAGACATCATCCCTAAAGAAACTGACTTACAAATTAAGGCTGAGGAGTAAAGCACACCAACAGTGGAGAGCCTTGTAGTCCAAGAAACTGTGCATTAATTTTTCTCAAGGAAGCAAACTTGAAGAAGTTTCTAACTTGAAGAAAGGATTCCTCTTTCCTCTCTTTTAAAGCAAACAGTAAAAACAGTATGATCACAATACATAGATTTTTTTTTACTATATCTTAGGCATTGTTTGTTTTTTCCAAAAGCATGGCAAAAACAATGGCAAAGATTAATATTAGAAATCTATTTTGCTGAACAGGCTCATAATATGCCTCCAACTTAGTTTTTAGTCAAAGAAAGGAAAGATACTCCTAAATACCAGGTAGGCTGTGTGTTTTTTTGTCAGCACCACCAGAATAATTTTCAGACCACAACCACCAAGTCTGGTGCACCATTCTAGACAGACCATCCAAACCCACAAAAAATGGTAGAAGATCAGATTGCAAATTCCATGGAGTTTCACCAGCTGAGGATGTCATGTAAATTCTACATGAATTGCAGCCAGTTTATTTGTCTGAGATAGGTTACAGCTTGGCAGAACCCTGCCAAGACTGTCGACTGATGGAATCTAAATATTTTGACCATGATGACTGAACTATGAACATGTCCTCCCTTTCTAATAGTTTCTTGAATTTCATTTCCTTAAATATATGCTGCAGGGTGTAATACTGCATTGCTAATGGAAGCTACATCAGGACCTATTTCATTAGGTCCTCCTCTGTCTCATATTTCTAATATTCCAAATGGACATTGTTTTAATCTGTTGGAGATTCCATCCAGTACTTTGTAATAGTAAACCTTGTGTTATTTTTGGTGGGGCCAAATATCAAACAAACCAAATTATTCCCAAACTGATTTTATAAGGCAGCTATAAATCTTTGAGGGGAAAAGAAGAAAGAAAAGAGAAAGAAAAATGTTTATGAAGTAAACACTAAAAGCCTCCATATGGGAGCAATAATGCTGCAAAAGGACATTGTTTTACCTAATCAATCACTCTTGTTAAACACAACAGTAATTATGGCTGTGTTTAATTGAGAAGAACTAGCAGTTGCTAAGATTATTACTAGCATATTTTCCTAGTATCCAGCAAACATATTAGTTCGCCCCTCCAAATTTCTAGATTTGTAATTATTCATGCATCAGAGCAAGAGAGGAAAGACTTATTCAGCGCCTGCTCTACCTGATCCGTGCAGGTTTGGAAGTAGATCTGTTAGAAGCACAGTTTATACCTTCAATATTTAGGTTTAAGAAGCAGGAGTTTTCAATTTCAGGGCTTAATTAAATCATTGTAAATCAGATAAGTTTTTAGCCATTTTGATCAACGGGACTTCCTGGCTACAGCCTCAGCTCAATATTTAACCTCAAATGAACATTTTTCACTATCAATGAACACTTCCTCATGGCTAACAGTCATCTCGAGCTCTGAATTTACTTCCCAGAAGCAATGTTTTCCAAGCCAGAAGTGTAATTATAGCTTCAGAAATCGAAGTGGTCCTTCATTCATCTTGTATAGGCAAGTGGAGGAAGAATTTGGTCAAAGCTTGCAATTCCTGGCTAATTATTATTTCATTTGGGCTTGGTGGTTTGGGTGGGGTTGGTTCTTTGATTTGTTTTTGGTTTTGTGGGGGGTTTTTGTTGGTTTTTTGAGGGAGGTTAGGGTTTTGGTTTTTTTTTGTTTTGTTTTGTTTTGTTTTATTTAGTTTTAATTTAACCTTGTCATTACAATGAATATCTTCCTTGGCCTTCAGAGACAAGATTAAGAGTTAGCTTCTCAACTTCAAGGTTCAAACACTGTGACCTGATTTGAAATGCGTGCAATGAGCAAATGACATTTGCCAACCACCAATCAGTACCACTGATAACTTAACACTGTTGGGAAAATTGTCTGATTGTCTGGGTATTTTACTAAGGAGATGGAAGCAAAAATTTATGTCTGACTTAGCCCAAATTCTAACAATCAATGAGCTACAGCAATATTTCTGCTCATTCTCCTTTGGAGGCAAAGGTGGAAAAAATAAGCTGGTTTTGGAAAGCAGCTGCTTAGGGATTTTTGTGTGAGCTTGTGTGTTTGTGTAGCAGGGTGAATGTGTCATTTTTGTTTGTTTTTCTCACTGATGTACAAGCATATAGGAATAATGTATCAATGTCTGCTGGAGGAAAGCAGAAGCACCATCTTACAGTAGAAAAAAATTGTAATAATACCCGGTTGTTGATTTGAGGGTGTGTTTCCCATTTTTTTACCTTTTTTTTACCCCTTTTGGACACTGATTTGTCTATTTGTGATTTTCTCCTGAAAACTGAGATATGAATGTATGCAGAAAGCCAAGACAAAGCAAATTTATGTCAGACAAAATAAACAGGAAAATAATACTTTTCTTTCTCTTGCAAAATATCACATATCAAAAAGAAAAAAAAAATGCCATAAGAATAAAATCACAAACAGTGGAATGCAGAGACCCATTTTTATGTTGGCTCATTTGGAAGTCTCCATTGCAAAGACCAGAGCTCTGATTATTTTTGTTTATATATGCCTTCTGCTCTGTAAATAGTCATTTTACTGCTGTTTGCAATGACAGACTAGATCAGATTATGAGTACTTAATAGTAGCTGACTAGATTTACATAAAATATCACACAAATTCACAGAAAACAAGGCAGTCCATCATGACACTTTATTAATGAATGTGTTTTTTAAAAATCCAAATAATTCTGATGAGAAATCTCTGCTTTTTAACTTGACTATACCTGTCTAATTTCATAGTTTGTATATGTCTTGATTTTAAAGAAGTATCAAAAGTGTTTGTATTATAATTTCAAGTGGCATTTTAAGGTAGTATAGAATTGTGCAAAGAGATTTTTAATTCTTTACCAAGACCTTTCTTTTCAAAGGCAATAAAGGTCTAAAATACAATCCCAGAATTTTGTATTTTGGAAGAAGATAACAGCAAGCCTACAGCCAAATTTTGCCTCAAATATTGAAAAAATTAAAGTATGTTTTATTGTTTTGGGGTTTATTCCATGTGTCTCCCCTTCAACTGTTTGATTATGTTTTTAGCAAATGAACTTGATAATGAAAAAGAAAAAGAAGATTTTTAAAGGTGAGGTCATTCTGTCTAACCTGAAATGGAAACAGAATACCTGAACAACTTGATGTGCTCAGATAGAAAACCCTTCGTGCAAAATCTCACAGCCATAAAACTCCTTCACAAATGTAGTCAAGCTCTTCTAAACTCCACACAGCCCGACAACTTTGGCTCCCTATGAAAAACTTGAATGTTTTAAAAAATTTTGTGTATTGCACTTTACACCATTTTCAAGAAGTTGCAATGATGAGCAGAATCCTTTTCACTCCATAAATGAACAAGTTACAGCTTCATGCCAACCACTGTCATTGGCTTGAAAGGACATGGAAGAAGCAGATTTATAAATAGAGTGAAACATAGGATGAGTCTTTTGGTCATTTACTTTTATCCCCTTTAGTTATTAAAACTGACTCTTTTGGTTATGGATTGTTGTGAAGACAATTCTACATTGAAAGAAGTCAGATTAAAAAAAAAAAAAACAAAGACGAAGGAACAAACAAAAGTGTGGGTTAAAAAGATATTATTTTAATTCTTAAAAATATGAAAAATTCACCAAAAGAGACATTATTTACGCCACATTTTGTTACAAAGATAGCTTTTCCATCAGACAACAGTTTAGGGGGTCAATCAGAGTAGCTTCTGTTTGGAGAAGAATTTTAAAAGCAGAGTTACTCCTCTTCAGTTGCAAATCTCATACAAACTTGCCCTGTTTTTTTTGGTTTTTGGTGTTTTTTTGTTTGTTTTTTTTAATATGAAACATGAAATCTTCAAAGAGCTTCCGTCTCCCAAGAAATACTTTGAAGAAAGTTCTGCTTACACCTTCTTTCCCACCTGACCACCTTGCCCATATGTAAAATGAGTTGGTTTTCTGTGTTTCCACAAAACTACAAGCATGATCAAGCTAGTCAGCAAAGGCTTAGCTTTAGAGGAAGGCAAGAAAAAATGGAAGAAAAATTCCTGTTGGAGGGCACAACCACCACCTCTTGTTCTCGTGGATCACCTGCTCTGTAACCAAAGGGGCAGTGGCTACCTGGGGACATCATGCACCCTGAGCTGCCGCAGGCAAAATCCCCGAAATTGCAGAAAAAGAAATAAAATAAAATACTTGCAGAAACCATGGCTGCAAGCCCCACAGGGCAAAACCATTTGTATGCCTTTGAACAAGATGGAGCAGAAATGGTAGCAAAGTAGCACTTGCTTATAGAAACACGCCTTTTATTTCATAATTAGCATACAGATCAAAAATATCCATCCAAAGGGTGCTGAGGCAGATGATGGAAGTGGGAATACAAATCTGGAAGTGGAATTAACAAGACAAGAAGGAATTTTGGAAGGAATTTCAGAATTTCAGAAGGAATTTTGAAAGGAATTTTGGAATTTTGGAAGGAAGACAGACAAATAGGCAAAGGGTGGAGAAAGCCTACATGCAGACTTTTTTACTGGAACGGGATGCAAACTTTTCCTCCATTTGCTCAAGTCTGTAACACTGTAGTTCCTTCCTTCCTTCCTTCTTGTTATAAGCAATTATAGATCTCAACTTCCCACAGATCTATTCTGCACTGGCAGGTTTCTAGCACATTTTTGGACTCCTAGGAATAAGCACAGAAAATTTGCCAGCTCAGTTCCCACACAGATATGAACCTGATTTGGAACACACCACTCGCTCTACCTGTTCCTGTGTTTTCCACATGCTCAACACCAGCTTCAATAACTCATTTCCTCAACACTGCTTGAAACCCTTTCAGCCTCCTTGAACCAGGAAAATGAATGTGGAACTGGAGAGCTGCATTTTGAAGCAGGCAGCAGGAGGAAGTTTCCCTGACCATGACAGGGAGGGTTGGTCATTAAGGTCATTTCAGCCCAAACCATTCTATGTTTCTATGAAAGACGGAAGCAAACTGTTAAAAGAAAAACAAATCATAACCCTTTAAACAACAAAAACACAACCACCACATACTCACATCTTTTAATAACTGAATGAAATTGCTTGTAGGGTCAAGTATCGGTTAGTGATTTTCATGCTTACTGGTAAAAAGAGCAAAGACTTTTCTTTTAACCCCACTCAAATTTATTTGCAGGTCATGAACTCTAAAAATGTCATCAGCAGGCACTACACGCTGGGATTTCCTGAAGGAAGAAGAAATACACAGCATTTCTTCAAAGCTGATATTTGTTTCACTTGGTACACAGCTAAACTTCACTGGAAATGAGCTTCACCATCTACCCTTTTAAAGTCTCTTGGTTTTTAAAGGAGGCATTATTTGATTTTGTGTTTCTGTATCCATGAATAATTTCCATTCATTGTCTGGGGAATAGGAATAAATATCTCCCATAGGAGCTGGAATGCACCTGCAAGTTACTAAGTAATGGGGATGATTCAAGGTTCTGAGTTTACAGGTGTAACAGTGGGGAAAAGCTAAAGAACAGATATTGAGCACTGAACATGCTATTTGACAGACATGAAGATAATATTGATTCATATTTTCCTGTTGGGAATTTCTGAAAGTTCTCCATCATGCAACTCCACACTCCTTTAATTACATATAGCCATAGAATTTCCCCATAAAACTGTTAATAAAAAGCACAGATATGAAGCCTCATGTACACTGACATTTGTAAACTAGAAATATTGACATTTTCTCATTTCAGAAGTGACAATGGGAAAAAAAAAAAGCTAAACTTGTCCTTCCATGTCCATCAACACTCATGAAACATACATTTAATACCATTTTATTATTTTTTAACTAGTTGTTTTACTAGTGGTTAAGCAGGTGTGGCCCAGAACAAAGTGAAACACAGAAAGATCTTGGCCTTAGCAAGCAGTGACTTTGTGTTAACAATGATGAGATTAGCAGCAAGGGAATCAGAGGTGGAGCTTTTTGAAAGCTTGTCAGATTTTTGCTTCACATAAGCAAAACAATGCGTGGGTGGCAAAAAAACCCCATCCCTTGCTAGGGGCAAACTTGAGAAATTCACCTCTGGAGTTAGAGATCAGTTACAGGCACCTTTTTTGTCGTATCTGTAGTATTGTAATTGACTAAACAAGGGCAAGAGGCAGATAATCTGTTTGTGGATAAAGGTACCACTTGTGGCTTAAATCAACAAGGAAATCCCAGGATGTTACAAGCTGGCTTACACTGACTGTCTACAGCTCATCAGCTCTTCCACAGCTCAGCTCCCCAGATTCTGTCATAACACTGGGAGGGAGGGTCAAGACATCACTGGTGTTCATGACATCACTAATGCTTGTCTAATTAAACAGGAGTAATCCTACCCCTAGACTGTGCATTATTTTAATTAATTTTTTTTAATTCACAAAAGGGAGTGCTAGAAGTGTTTGCTAATGCTGTGTTTCCTCAGTGGAAATGCTGATGGTTTCCCCAGCTGTTGACAGGGATTCACGGGATTGGCACAGCTAATTATACACTTAACCAGATTTCTCTAAAGCCAGTAGCTTAAAATTTGTTTGAAGCTGGAGGTAAGGTCTATGGTAATTTTTATTTCTCCTGAAATTAGTGAACTAACTTTAATTCATTTTCTCAACAAGTCTGCTAGAGGTTTGATAATTTTAGTTCAGTCATAAATGTTGCTGGCTTACGGGGAGGACCTTTCAAGCCCCTAGACTTCACTCTGGAACTCAATAGGAATGTTCACGTGTCTTAACCTTGACAAGATTTAACCCTGAGACACCTCAATAAACCAAATGATTTTATAAAGAGCCAGGAAACTGGTGGTTATGGTACACTTCAGCAAGACAGTGTTAAAAAGACAGATATTGTCCCAAACACCTCTTAAAAAGAGAATGTGTCCACAAAACCCCAAACTACCTGCAGAATGGCAGCTGTTCCCTGAAGAAGTGAGGCTTGGGATTTCATCTCAGCTGTCACTGCTCTCCACCCACTATTGAATAATTAATGAAATGGGGATGCATCTACTAGTGCACTCACAGTAGCAGCTCAGTTTCTGCTTTACTCTTGTATCCCTGTTTCCTTGGGTGCAGCACCTGTACCAGGGAAAAGCAAACTAATGCAGGTCTGATTTCCAGCCAGCAGAACCAGCTCATTTAAATCAGAGCCACCACAATGCCCATCAACAGCCCTGCATGGAACAGACCTGAATTACCTTACACGTGGCACTTCTGTGTAGAATTTGCCCAGATGGTTCTGTGTTCAATACAGCAAAATGCTAATCAACACATTTAATTAATTAGCATCTATACATAGGGCCTGAAGACTTAATTAACATTCTTCTCTGATTAAATTGCTACTGACAATTCCAAGTCTCAGGTGAAACTGAGTGTTGGAAGTTTTAGTGCTTGATCTTCCACCCCCCTGTCTCCCAGGACTTCAAAGTGAACACAAGGTCAATTTCTCAAATCCAGTGGAGCTTTGCCATGCCCTTTTTCTACCCTGGCCATATCTTCTGCAGCAAAAGTCACACACTTAGAAGTTTTGCCTGTTCCCCTGTCCCTTGATGTCACCAGGCAACTGTGAGTTAATTTTAAAAAGGGTTTTAGAAAATAGCCCAGTACTTCTCAATGACAAAATGTCGCTGGATTTATATTTGTTCTGTTTCACAAACAAAGATAAGGAAAGAAAGCCTCCATACCGAATTGAACAAACAATATTCATTGCAACTTTTTTCTATTCTGTCTGTAAAAGTACTTTTCCTTGTCTTAAAAAAGCCATTTCCCAAGTTTGTATCTCTTGTTGTATTTTTGTAACCAATCTCCCAAATGGTTGAACCTCTGAGAAGATAACTAGCTATAAACTCACCTAAATCTGAATCTAACAGGCTGTTTCCTCAATATCAGCATGGTTTTACAGAGCCAAAAATGAAAAAGGCTTCTAAGTCCAGTTGTATGCATCTTGCTAAAATCTGGACATTTCTTTTCAAGAAGTATGTCGGATATAATCCTGCCCAACCACCTTATGTGGTAAGAATTGTGTCTAAGGATTGGATGAACTGGAAAATCACCACGCTGAGATGATTTGTAGTGAGGGAAGAGGTCTTCACTCCTATGTGATCAGAAAAACTTCCTTCTGTCTAAAAGAGCAGGAAGGCTTGATAGCTCACCTGAAGCTCTGAAGTCCAAGTGATTAATTAATTTTGTTGTAATCACCTCATCCAAGGGCACCAGCTTAGGGTAAAAGTCAACATCAAGCTATCAGAGATTCTGAAACACTCATAATTTTCTCACTTTTGTAAGGTCATTTACAACACAAAATTCCAATTTCAGCTACAAAAGCTGAAAATATTTCCAGTACTGAAGTTTGTTTTTCTACAAAATAAAAACAATAACATTTCTTTATCACTTAGATAAAAGGTATGTTGAGAAATATGAGTGGATACTCAAAGAGAATTAGTTACATATATGGAAAGGTTTTTGTACAATATTGTATGTTGACTTAGATAGTATATGTCATATTGTAAAAAGAAAACTACCTTGGTATAGATATTAACTTCTGCTGATTTGCAGCTTGCAAATATTGAGATTTTGATTCTAGCTTTTGAAACTGTAAAAGAAATGTTTCAAGATCTTGTAAATTTGCATAAGGTGCGGAGACAAATTTCCTTCTCAACTTCTTTGCTTATCTCCATCTTCAAGTGAATCGTCATTCACCTTTTAGTTCATCTATGTTCTACATGTGTTTCTTTTTCATCTTTTTATAGGTCTTTACAGGTATCCAAGATTAATAAATTTCCTCACAGCTTGCTACGGCAGCTCTGTATCAAAAGGAAAACAAGTGCATAGGTTTAGTAATTAGTAGATTGCATCAGAGAGAGGGAAAGTAGCAACTTATTGCAAGAGCTGGCTGAAAAACAAGACCATACCTCCCACTGGATATGGTATCAGTGCAATTTACAACTGGAAAATAATTTCATAAAAGGTTTATTTTCTCAGGAAGTTGTTGTTTTTCTCTCCTGGAAGAAGAAGGATGAAAAATTCCAAGAACTTCTAGGAAAGGCAGGAGAGTGAATGTGTTTTATCCACTAGTTTAAATCTTCCTAAGGGATGAAAATAGCCTTCCATCAAACATTCTCTTCCACCCTTGGGTGGACCAGCACTTTCCACTTCTAACCTCCTGACAACCCTCTAGAATATAAATATAAAAAATACTCTTTGGGAAGAAAACATGGCAAAGGGGAGAGGATGTAAAGCAGGTTCTCAAAGCAGGAGGGACAATATGTGACGCAGATGGAGGGTTCCTCATCCCCAGGAAATTCTAATGCTGTTTTGTGGTCTGATTTTGGCAAGGGATAGTGGTGTGAGGAGCAGATGGAGGCATCCATCCCCTGTTTTTTATCTGTGGCCTGCCAGCCACACAGCCAGGAGCTACTGTTTCTTGCAGTGCCCCAGCAAACAAAGACAAGCCTGGATGCTGCTACCTCCTTCATGCAGACCTAAGATGTTTGACATTTGATATGCAAAAAATGCTGGGGCTAAGAAGAGTCAAATGAGCTTTCTCCAGTTGGTTTTGGTGAATTAACCTCTTGTTTACAAGAGGGCTCTGCAGTTCTGCCTGTTCTGTTTGGATAATACCCATCTATCAAGCACTCATCACTGATTTTTAGTACAGTTAAAGCTATTTGTCATGACTATCTACCAATTTCTAGGGTTGAATACAGTGAATCACCTTACAGTAAATATTTCTTTAAGAGGCTTGGGGTGCAAACCAAGACCTGTTTGACATGTTCATGTAAAGCTTCTGTGTTGGTGAGGTTGATAGATGAGTCCTCAAAGAAGGGCACAGATCCCTGCCCCTCCTTTAGGAGTCTGCGTGATTGATAATTGAGTCAGTGTTATGCTAAAGATTGATAATTGAGTCAGACTTTGGCTCAGGGAGCTCATCCATCACTGCCCAGGAACATTTTGCTATCTGTCTTTGGCTGCTTGAATACAAAATACTCCTGCTCCATTGCCCCACATGACATCCCTTGTTAATTCTGACTACAGCCAAAGGCAGGTAGCAACTCTTACCATCAGAAACTGATTTATGCTTGCCTAACAGAGAGTCACATTTGGGTTAGGGAAGTGATGGAAAACTTCCTAATGATAAAGCACCTAAAAAGCAGTGCCGAGAAGACACAGGCAGGATCAGCAGTTGAAGCAGGTGACTGAAATGGACAGAAAAATTCTCCAGCCACTTGAGGCTGAGAAGAAACTTGAAAGAAAGCAAAATATGGTCAGGCTCCATCCATGTCAGTGTTCAAGTCACATCATGTTCTAGTGGGGGTTAGAACTGGATGATCTCTGTGATCCCTTCCAACTCAAGGTGTTCTATGATTCCATGATAAGCCCATGATAAGATATTCTTCATCCTTCTGTCTTGCTGTGAGCAGTGATGCCTCAGTTCACAGCTGCAAAACATCAGGTAGCCTTATGCTATGCCAGAGCCACTGTGGGCAAGGGGATCCCTCAAGGATGAGGAAAGGAAAAAAAGGCAAACTCTGGTCCTCTGGTCTGTAGCTCCCCTGCTGAGGTTGGTGGTCAAAGGGTACACATTTTGCATGGAATGGCCACTGGATAAGGGATTTTTTTTGTTTAATTTTCCTTGTGTCTGCCTGAAGCATTTGTCTGTCCTGTTGCTGCTTATTGGTAAGCACTTTGATTTGACAGGAGCAGGCACTGATGAGATTCTGAAACACATCCACAAACGCCTTCTTAGCTGAGTAAATATTTCTTTTGGACACTGTGATGCAGCAATAGGATGGGTCCCATCTGTGGCAGCATCCTTGCCTGTACATGGGCAAGTATGAGTTTAATCCAAGTAATCCAAGCCTTTGACAGGGACTCAATCTTTTCAAATTCACACAATGTGTAAAAACAAAGAAACCTTCATGCCAGACCAACCAATGCAGAATTTTCTGGAAGTCTCCAGGTTCTAGCCCTGAAAAGTTAATTTCCTTCTACCCTTTAAATCTCTCTTCCACGTTGAAACATGACCTGCATACATATTCCCTCTGTTTTACCCTTTTATTTCTCTGTTCCTTTGCCATATATTCACAGATATTCCCCAGTTTATTACCAGGAAACAAACAGGTGTTTGACAGATGGCAATTTGCCTGGTATTAATTGCTGGGAAACTGCTCACTCAAGAGATCTTATCCCTTCATATTCTACTCCTTATACTAATTGGCATTCTTCATAGGTGATAAGAGAAGAATAATAATTAGATATAGATGGAGCATCTTGACTGATGCAATCTGCACAGCAAATACCTGAGCAGCAGCAATGTATCCATGATACTGGATATCCATGAAAGGTATCACTTTGGAAGGTGTTAATTAGACCATTCTCCAGCACCTTTGGGAGATGGAAGCCTCCAAAGGGAAGCAAATTAAATGGCCTTTCCTGGAAGCAGGCGATGAGTCTTTAGTAGCAGGTGATCACAGCTCCCAGCACTTTCTGGAGAGGAGCAATCCCTGACATGCCCTGGGTACTGTTTTGGCAGTGGCTCTGTGTGGGCTCTGCAGGTGCCAGCCCCTGGAACCTGCTCTGGGCTGTGTCTGGCAAACCCCAGTGGTGTTTCCACCTCCAGTGACCAATTTCTCAACCACTGGTGCACATCTGCTCTGCTCACACAAGTCGCCACAGGAGAGCCCAGGCAAGGCTACAGAAAAGGAACAGATGGGGCTGTTCAGGAAAAAGAATGTTTCCCAACAAGAGCCATCAGAAATATTTATTTTATGAGGAAAGATGAATATCTTTAATTTGTTATGGAAAAATAAAGGAGAAATACTGTTGTGCTGGGTAAGCATTTCAGACTTGTCTGTTGTGACAAATGTGAGATGAATAAATATCTGGAACAGGCTGGCCTGACAAAAGTGCTGACCATTGGGATTTTAATGAAAATGGAAGTAGCATATTTAAATGGCAGTAGTGTATTTAAAGGTAACAACAATTGAAAGTGGAAGCCTGAGAGATCTGCCTCAGGTTTGCTCATTCACACTTTCAAATCAGTATGACTTTTAGGGTTTTGACACTCTGTGATTCATTTACTGAGCAGTATTGCTGACAGTAACATCAACCCCAAAAAATCCCAAGCCAGTTGCTTAGGGGTTTTAGTAAAATACCAGTCCACATGCAGAAATACGCTCCTGAGAAGGCTGAGAGAATGCCTCAGCTCATTTCAAAACAGAAATAAATGTTATACACATATGCCCATCAAAGCAGCTGACATGGTACAGGCTAGATACCAAATATCAGGATATGTTTACAAACAAATTACAAAGGAACCAAATGAAAAAAAAAAAGACAAAAAAGAAAAAAATGTCTGAATTAAATACATAACCATTTGAAAAAAAATAAAAGAAAGGATAAAGTTCTTCTAGGTATTGCTCTTCAGCAAAATGTACACTTAGGGATGATAAGAACCCTTCACCTTCTTTCTTTAGCTGTTTTTATCCCTTCCCCTCTTTGCAGCCTTGAATCTGATGTGAAGAGCTGGTCTGAAGTCTGTAGTCATAGGCTTGTTGCCAAAACAAGCAAGCACTATGTTCACAAGATGTTATAATCAGCTGCAACAAGCAACCAATTTTTCTTGCAGCAATTGGACCTAACAGAGGGTGGAGAAATTACTTCCTTTGTTCCTCCTTATTTGTTTTTAATGTTCTCTTTTTCCTCCTTTGTTTCTTCCACAAAATTATATTCCATGCACCATTAAAAACTGATTATTCCTTTTAAAATTTTTTTTCCCCCAAAATTGATATCTATATAAGGGCAGTTCAGGAAAAAAATAGTATACTTCTTGAGACCACATGCTAGAGAAATGTCTGCTTGGATCAGCCTGTGCAGAAGCCCTTATGAGATGAAGACTTGTGTACTTGATAAATCCTAAATTTGGGTCATATTTCATGCAGTAGCTTCTGGAGGACTCATTCACTCTCAAAGGTGATGACAGAAGTCACATGGCTACTACTGAAAAACAAAAGAAAATGAAAACAAAACAAAAGTTTGAGGAGAATTTAATAGTCCATTAGATAATGAAGTCCTTCATCTCTGTGTGGTCCTGCACTATGGAAGAGCCCAAAGTCTGATCTCTGTTATCTTAAAGGATTCGACATGAAAACAGGCAGAAGAGAAATTCACAGTGAAGCAATTAGATGTGGAGGTATACAGCTCCTTTCAGGGGAAATAAATCCGTTTGCCTCACTTCTTGTAAGGTCTCCACTTTGTCTCAGATTTTTTACCTTCTCCTTGCATTCACCCAGAATTCAACCTCATGTCTTCTGAACATCTGAACTGGAGAGGAACCACTGCTAGAAATAATGAGAAATTCATCCCCCCAGTGACACTGGAAGTGCTGCTGTATTTGAAGCTTCTCATTTGAGTACTCTGCCACCTTTTTTTTGTGGACCCTTTAACCCCATCCTTCATAAAATGCTTCGTCTGGCTTGCTCTACATGAACCCTTCAGCCAATATTTGTGCTTGGCCTTCTGAATTACTTCTTTCCATGAAAAGAAGTCCACAGAAAGAGAGAAAAGTTTTATTTCCAGAAGATTTCTGCTGCTCAGGACATGCCCCTGGTGCCAGGATGTGAGTGGCACGGCTTGCTCTCCCAAGAAACTCAAGGAAAGTCTGTTTTTTCCCTTCCTGCTAATTCTTTATTGAATTCTCTTGTTTGCTTGGACAAGAAAGAGCCATCGATCTCTTCTGTGTGCAATAGTATGAGGACTTGATTTTATTCCAGACCTCAAGCCACAGAAAAATCCAAACATTCAGAGTGCCCAAGGCCTTACAGAGTGAATATTTATATATAACCCTATATTTACTGTTTCAGGCACACAGTGCTTCAGAGTTGGTTTCTTCTCCAGCTCGTTTCAGTCTTTAACTTCAACAGAGTTTTCAATGGGCCTGGCTCCTGGCCTAATGCTAGTCCAGGGGAAATGAGATGATCACAGTGGTAATAATTTGTATGTTGGACTTTAAGTCAGATGTGGTTGTTCTATTCTCAGTTTATCTGTCCATATGGACTTTCAAAGAGGAGAAAGCAGTGTGGTAACAATTTTCTTGAAAAAGCCCCTGATTTCTTAGTCAGAAGGTTTAAGGGGATTGTTCAACTTTCATTTAAATGTAAAAAAAAAAAATTAAAAATGGCCAACTAGTGTAATATTAATCACCTCTGACTGGATGTTGTATTGCTGGTGTAGCCAGGCACATGCTTGAGTTGCCAGGTTCAGTTTTCTTCAATTTCCTTTTGATTGCATGAGTCAGGACCAGCCCTTGCTGTGGCTATGCTGGCAGCAGCAGGCTTTTCAGGGAAGTCCTCCATTCTGCGTGACCTGAGGATTGTGACATGGAAATATCTTTGCCAGATGAACATTCACACAACCCTCACCCATCCTGTGCCTGGTGTCGAGCCCAGCTCAGAGCGCAGGTGCTGGGAAGGATGAGCCAGGATGTGGAATGGGGCTGGGACATTGCAAAGAGATGCAGATTTATTCCTCCTCCCTCAGAAGTTCTTCAGGGAGGAATTAATCTGCTTTTAAAGGAGAAGAAGGGACTTGGTCCTGCATGGCTGTGATTTGCCAGACTCAATTCTTTGTAGTGATGATGTGGTTCAAGTGCAGTGTGATGTATCTTGTGGGACTTTTTCAGTTGCTCCACTTGAGCCTCTGAATCACAGATTTTTCTAAGTTGAGCATTGAAAGGGGCACAGAAGAACCAGCCAGTCCAGTTCTTAAGTGAATATACCATGCCATGATCTGACCAACTCAGGCAATCTGAAAGACCTTGAAAGGGAAATGGAGAGTAACCGATCAACCAAGACATACAAATTCACTCCTTTACACAACTCTTTTGATTTTCAGCTATGAAAACTGAAAGAATTTACCAAAATTCCTCTTAACTTCCCTGATCAAGAAATTTAATAAAGCAGTAATTCTGACTTATTTTCTTCCCTTCAAAATTTGCTTTGTTCCCATATCTTCTGTGTTCACTTTCCACATGCATTCATACAGATCAGCTTTATAGTCACAAGCAGGCATGGAAGTTTTTTCAATGTCTGAGCCTGCGTGAAGGTTAAAAATATTTTTAAAAATATACTGATTGGTTTTCACCTTTTTTGTGGAAAATTGTTGTTTCTAGAGGCATTTCACTCTCAGTCTTAGAACCTATTTCATATCCAGAAGTCATTTCCTCATTTTGCAATTATGTTTCCAGATAAATTCTTGGCAATCTGTTAAAATTCATAATTATATATATATTTTAAATTGGGTAATTCTAATAATAAAATGTAGGAAGCAATTTTTAAACATACTCAGTATCCTACCATTTCTTCCCACATAGATTTTATGTGGAACAGAAATTGCTGCTTTGCAAAGGTCTCTGCTGTCTACTACGGTTATTTGCTACCATATTGATGAGATAAAAATACAAAGCACATTCAGGCAGCATGAAAATGACACTGAAGAAGTTTAGTGATGAATTTGGCTTCAATGATGATGATGATGATTATGATGATGATTGGTGATGATGATGATTTCATTGATATCTGCACGAATTCCTGAACAGCTTGACTTGGGTCCTCTCAACAGGAGTTTTCTTTCCCCACTTCAGTGAAGCTGAAAGTACAAATTAAAGATCAGATTTCCTGTGAAGGAACACCTGAAATGACTTTGGGACTCCCTCCCTTTAGCATGAGGAGGAGGGCTCTGACCCAACAAGCACCAGCAGTCAGGGAAGCTTATTAGGGCAGGCAATTAATGCAAAACATGTTTTTGCTTTCATGCATGAAACAAAATCACCACCATGGGTTTAGTACTTTAAAGTACTAAAAATACTGGTGGCTTTATTTTTGCTTTTTGGTGGATAACATAATGTTCTGATTTAGTCAGGGAAGAACCTATATATTAAATGCAAATGCACAGAATATGAAGGAGAATGGATCAAACCCATGATGCTTTTAAAGCTCATTTATGGATGCCTAAAAACATACATGTTTTATGCATATACTTCATAAAAATGTCCTTCCTCCTCTCTTTGGCTTAGTTTTCCATACCTTTGTCTCCAAGTCTTTGAAGTTTTGACCAGATTAAAGCAAATGTGAGATTAAACAGACCTGGTACTACAAGAACTTTGGATTGTTTCATTAAAAATATAATCAATAGGGGGTTTAACCCTTGAACACATCACTGATCTATTGCAAGACAGACTCATTTTAGCTAACCTAGCTTTTCTCTGAGCTTTACGGTTTTTTTCATCTCTTTCAATGGAAAAAAAAAGTATGGAGAAATATCTTTTCTTCTAGATATCAGCTGAGAAAGATGATTGCTCCTGCCTCTAAGCTTCATGGATAACTCATTTTTCTGATTGAATCCTTTAGTTTAAAGAAATTGACTACTAGTGCCTTGAATGGCCTGTCTTCTAAAAACTTATCTTCTCTTGTAGAATTTACTAAACCTGACAGAAAAATATAGCACAGAAGAAGTGAGGTTGGTGCTGATAATTTACAGGCAGTAAAGACACTGAACTAAATCCCAGAAACAAAAAGATTTTTCTACCCTTACTCCCTGACATTCTCTGACAAGAAAGCAGGTGCCAATCTCTTTAACACTAGCTCAGATTTAGTTCAGTATTTTGGCAGAATAATTTCAGCCCTGGACTAGATTTTGCACCTTGCACTTAATTTTATATTTTATATTTCCCCCTGGTGACATGTAACTGATCATGTAGGGATGACTCTAAGGGGTATTTCTTCAGTGGATCAAATGACTACCCATTTTCATTCCATTTACAGAGTTCAGTTGAAGCTGTGAAAGGTATTAATTTTGGAGGAACCCTGGGGATTCTTTTAAGGTTTTGCAGAACAGCTGTATATTTGCACTAGCACCAGGAGGTGGAGGGCAGGACAAGGCTTTATATGACAGCAAACCAGCTGCTGCCACTTTCTGTGAAAGTGTGCAAGTGCTTTAAGGTTTTTTTTTAATTTTATTTCATTTCAGTCAGTACTGCCTGACTCACTAAAATATCAAGATTATTTCAGAATTAAGGAGGAGCTCAAAAAATTTAGCAAATTGCTTTCAGCTGTGAACTAAACTCAGAACCTTTCCTTCAAACCAAGTAGATCAGGAGTCTCCCTCAGTTAGGAGACACCAGTGACTCAGAAAGTTGCTTTGATCCCCAAACACAGGAAACAAAGGTGGGAGGAGGAAGTGTTTTGCTCTTGTACTTCTTGTTTCCTAACCTGCCCAGGACTAAGAAGTATGGAAATAGGCATAGTGACAACAGATGCTTTAGCAAGTCTCCAAAAGCTACTCCCTCCTTTCAGGAGTTTTCCCCTCCCTCCATCTCTTGACTCTTTACGCACCTGGCAAGTTGTTCCATATCTCCACAAGCCCATTAGGCTTTGTAATACCTGAAATTCATCACACTTGGCCAGCTGACGGAATTATCTGATGAAATAAATTCTACGTGCTGAAATGCTGGGAGAAGAGGCTTCCAGTTTGAGGCTTAGCAATACAAGATCATGAACAAAAAGGAAAACACATTTATTGGCAAGGATCAAGTGGCTGTGACATAAGAAAGGAATGAAGCATTGTAGCTGTCCAGTTTTGCACTGTTTACCATAATGATAGTCTCTGGACAGACACAGCTTTATTGAAAGCTCTGGCATGATTTATCAAGTGACCACAATCTAAAAAATGTCTTCTCTTATTGCTGCAATGACATGCAGAATTCACAGCTAATGCCTGTGATTTGTTATCATAAGGGTGGATCTGGAAGTTTCTGAGGCTTCTCCTATCTACAATTAATTTTTCCCATTGCGACAACCTCAATCCTCCCAAACACAAACAGTTTTGCACGTAATTCATTTCAAGCCCTTGAGTTTACAGGCATCTAGCTGTGCATGAAGTGAAGCACAAATGTAATTGTGGGGCTGGACCTGGGCCACTGATTCTTTGCCTAAAAAATCCCTTAACTCGCTGCAGAGGAGCCCAGAGCATGACCACTTTGGCCAAAGCACAAATATTTTGGCTGGGAATGTGGCTGTTTTGTCCCTAGTCTCTTCCTGCTCCCTTCTTCACTGCAGCCTGGATTTGGAAACTTCTATGTATGATCTTCTAGGAAAGGGTGAGGGGGAATTAGTGGTGGTGGTGGTATCATTTCTGAGTATCTGGAGAGCAAACCCAGCCATGCTGGAAATTGGCAAGTCTGGGGGAAAACCAACCAACCAGTAAATAATGACAGCAGAACCAAAGGCAAAAGCAGTTCTTTTTTAACTACTAATTTTATTTACTTAATCAAACTGTTGATTTTGGCCAAAAATCTCCAAAACAAACACAACTCTCTGCCCCCCCCAACAAAAACCAAACAAAAAACAACCAAACAAACCCCAAACAAACCTAAAAACAAAACAAAAACAAACAAACAAACAAACAAAAAAAACCAAACCAAAACCCAAAATACCTAGAAATTAACTATCTTCATCTGGGGACATGATTGTGATGTTGTTTAATAAGCAGCAACAAAACCCCTAATTTCGTTAAAACAGTGTGCTCAGTCTGAAAACTAAAATGGAACCATATCTCAGAACTTTGTTTAAGCATGATTTCTTTTCTAGACCTGCCAGTTACTACTGTTTGCACTCCAGTTATTTACCTCATGTCACTAATCAGATAATCACAACATTTCTTGAGAACAAGAAACAAGATTTAGGCCCCACCTAATCCAGACAGGTGATGTCAGTGGATGTGGTAATCTCAGGCCATCATCCACCATCCACCTGATTATTCAATTACCAAGCCTACTATTTTGTCAGCTGGGTTTGTGTAACCAAACACACTTGGAAATCAAAACCCACTTGGAAAAGAGAATCCATTTGTGATTCAGTGCTAGAGTGTGGAAAATTGGGGGTAGGAGGGGTGATTAACGGGAAGCATGGGTAGGCAATGGTGCAGAAGGTAAACAAATGGGGGAGGGGATGGTTGTGTTTGTGTTTGCGTTCCAGGAAAATTTTAGAGGTTTCTCTCAGGTATATATTCAACAATGACAATCATCTCAATAGGATAAATTGCAATCAATTTATTGCAGCCCTTCTCTTATTTGTTGTTTCTTAAAAGGTAGGCAGTTCACACTTCCAGAGAAGTCCATATTGCTTCTGCTTAAATTTAGCTTATGACTCCTCCCCACCTTTTTTTTTCTTTTTTCTTTTTTCTTTTTTTTTCTTTTTTCTTTTCTCTTTTCTCTTTTTTCTTTTTTCTCTTTTCTTTTTTCTTTTTCCTTTTTTCTTTTTTCTTTTTTTTTTTTTTCTTGTAGCTAAAGACAACAAGGTTTTATGTGCTTTTATAACAAAGTCTGCATGGTAGAGCACAAGTTTGAGGCCAATCCCGAGTCCTCCTTCTGTGCAGTCATAGTACAAAAGAGGTCCAGCCAAAGAAGCAGATTGCAAATGAAAAAATAGTGTGAAATACTTCAGCCAGGGTTTTCAAGTGGGGAAGAGAAAGCAGCAGGAGAAATTAGAGTAATCAGATTGACCACTATTTTTTAAGCACCAAATCATTTGAAGAATAAGGAATAATAATAATAATAATAATAGTAGTAGTAGGCAGAAGGAATAGCACTAGCAATGTCATGAAGAATTGAAAATGAGCAACAGGGACTCCTAAATCTTTCAAGGTTTGGGGAAGTCCTCCCAGAGTTAATGAAAATAAAAACTGTGCATCAGCTCACAGGGACCAGACCTGGTCTTTCTGCACTGTACAGCTCTGAAAAATTTGCAGAAAGGCACTGAGGGACTTGCCAGAAAGCAGTGATTTCCCAGCATTACACCCTGGGAATTGCATATCCCCAGTCCATTATCAAAGCTTTAGCTCTGGGGTTTGCTTTGCATGGAAATTCTCAAATGGAGAAAACCTGAACCACTACCCAGCAATAAATCAGGCTAGATTTATACATTTTAGATGATTAATAGCCCAAAAAAATTTAAGTCTGGCCAAAATTGTAATGATTTCTGTTTTACACTCACTGATAATGCTGACTTAAATCTTCTTGCAAAGGAATATTTCTTAGCACTTCTCTACAGGAAATAGGATAAACCTCCATACATTCCACCTAATTTTCAGCAGACACATAAAAAGGCCGTTCCCACTTGAAATCTTGGGTGTGTATGAAGCTTCTTGAGAGAGTGAGTGAATGGAAAACGTTTGACGCTTGTTTGAGAAATCCAGCAACAAGGTATTCTGATAACAAGATCTACTCCTCTGATGCAGAAGGACATTCTTAACACATGAAACTTAGTAGATAACTGTTTATGTTGAAATTATTTCGTAGTCTTGAAACTGGTTTCAGTGCCTTACAAAACTCTTGCAGTAGATAGGTCTTGTCTGAGCCACAAAAGTATGTGTAGGCTCAGCTGAGGTAACAATACATACCTTTCAAAATTGTAAAACTTAGGAGGAAATAGAAAGATTTTTAAAAAAGGATAAATATGGCAATAGTATCTGGATTTTATTTTTATTTGCTCAGACGGGTGTTATTTCTTCACCTTTAGTTAGCATTTTACTCTTCTAAACAGGTGAAATTCACAAAAGAAACAAAATCTATGTCCAGATTATTAATATATATTGTAAACTGTCATTCATTGGGGTTTTTTTAAAGTAATAGTTACATGAAAATTTAACACTGTCCAAAAAAGTGCAGTGATATATTGATTATATAGTGATTTTTTTTCTCCCTAAGTTAGCAAATGGTTTTTGTATTTGTGTGGCATTTCTATTTCACATGCCTTTAGACAAAAAAAAAAAAAGTGGGGAGAAGGCTACAGAAGAATGCTAAACAAGGTGCTACTAAAATAGTCATAATAATAACAACAATAATAGTAATGCATTCCACAGTTATGATTACTATGCCTGCATTGTTAAGTCTTGACATTTTCAGAAAGGAGGAGGAATGCAAATGAAATTTCTGGTGGGGCAGAGCGTGATTCTGGCACTGAAAGCATCTGGACTAACCTGAAATCCAAAGAGAAGTTGTTTAAAAACAGGAAAGGAGCTGAAGGTTACAGCTCAGTCTTGGAGTTGTTGACTTTGTATGAAGACCCTTCAGATTCAAAACGAGATTCAGAAATAGATGCAGAATTCAGAAACAAGTTGCAAGCAGCAAATTTCTGCTTTTTTCAGAGAGGTGCAGAGCACTCAAAACCTGCTCCTGGAATCCTGTAAATTTCAGAGAGGGAGCTTGTGGCTGAGACTGGAAGGGACCTCTGGATGTGACAATCTCAGGCCATCATCCTCAACCCCACAGTCGCATCAGGCCCATGTCTATGTGGGTTTTGAATGGAAATCTCCATGGATGGAAACTCCACAGCCTCTCTGGGAAGCTGTTCCTGTGTCCAGCTGGAAGATCAGGCATTTTTACAGTAGTTTGTAATTTTCTGTGCTTCAGTTCGTGTCCATTGCTGGTTGTCCTTCCCTGGACACCGCTGTGAAGGATCTGGCTCTGCCTCCTTTGCACACTCCCACCACCTATTTTCATGTAAGATTACATGAGTAAGTTTACATTTTATCCCCATCAACACACAAAACCCCTCAATGCTGCTCCTCCATCAAAGCAGCAATATCTGAATCTTTGCTGAGAACACTGGGTGAAGGAACACTTGCAGGAACAGATGTTTTTTATCATCCTATTTCTGGCAGGCTTTCACAGAGGGGTTTTTATCTCATGCACATGCTGGAATACTCCTGTGGATTGGTTTATGTGGGCACAGCCAGCTGCCAATTCAAACAGCGTGCAGCAGAAATGCAGAGGTCTTTTTCCTAGGAATGATGAGGAACGTCCCGTGGCAGCCCGTCTGGCTTCACTCCACCAAGATGTTTCCACTCACAGAGTTAACTGGAAATTAAAAAGACATGTAATCTTATTGTGAGAATAAAGATGATCCAGGTGCTTTAAAGAGCAGTTCTGGCAGAGGATGTGGTTCTAATAAAGAGATATGGCTTTGTCCAATCATATTTTTGTTTTAGTTTTTGTTTTTCTCTTTCTATTTTTTTTAATTCATCATGTTTGTCTCCCCCCCCCAAAAAAAAGAAAGAAAGAAAGAAAGAAAGAAAGAAAGAAAGAAAGAAAGAAAGAAAGAAAGAAAGAAAGAAAGAAAGAAAGAAAAAGGAAGGAAGGAAGGAAGGAAGGAAGGAAGGAAGGAAGGAAGGAAG
>JAHLSL010013746.1:0-35641 GCA_025920805.1 Petroica traversi | reverse complement strand
AAGGAAGGAAGGAAGGAAGGAAGGAAGGAAGGAAGGAAGGAAGGAAGGAAGGAAGGAAGGAAGGAAGGAAGGAATTCTGGAAGGAAGGATGGAATTCTGGAAGGAAGGATGGAATTCCGGAAGAAAGGAAGGAATTCTGGAAGGAAGAAATTCCGGAAGGCAGGAATTGCGGAAGTGATGGAAGGAAGGAAGGAAGTGGCAGAAGGAAGGAAGTGGTGGAAGGAAGTGGTGGAAGTAAGGAAGTAAGGAAGGAAGGGAGGGAGGGAGGAAGGAAGGAAGTGGCGGAAGGAAGTGGCGGAAGGAAGTGGAGGAAGGAAGTGGCAGAAGGAAGGAAGGAAGGAAGGAAGGAAGGAAGGAAGGAAGGAAGGAAGGAAGGAAGGAAGGAAGGAAGGAAGGAAGGAAGGAAGAAGATAAGAAAGAAAGAAAGAAAGAAAGAAAGAAAGAAAGAAAGAAAGAAAGAAAGAAAGAAAGAAAGAAAGAAAGAAAGAAAGAAAGAAAGAAAGAAAGAAAGAAAGAAAGAAAGAAAGAAAGAAGACTTATGGAGATATTTCCCCTTCCTTTCTCTGTCTTACTAATTTTTGTTTGTTATGTTTTTGGTTGGCTGGTTGGTTTTCTTTTGTTTGTTTTGTTTGGTTTTTCCTAGGATGTCTTTCACATAAAAAGCCTGATTCAAGTCTTAAAAAACCGAGTCTATGGAGAGCAACAGTGAACAGCTCAGGTTCAACAGGTGATCCCTTTATTTTTCCTTCCCAGAGGAAGGATTAACTGAAGCTAAGAACAGAGGTAATTTCTTAGACTGATCTTCAAATTCTCCAATACCAGAGATATTATAGCTTATTTTTTTATTTAGGACAAAGATTTTTGGTGGCAGCTAAGCTGATGCCTGCCTCCATGTACCCAGTCACCCTTGCTCTCTTTGGAAGAGGTCCTGCCTGAGTCCTACAGCTCTTCTCTGATCTGCACGAACAGATCCCCAAAAACCCCTGATGCTCCTATAATTTTTACATTTTTACATTTTTATTCCTGCAATGCACGTTTGTAAAATTACAGTTGGAAAAATTCCAGCCTGAGACCATTGAAAATGGCCTGCATGAAAGATTGAATACAGTGTTGAAGGAGAAGATGCTACATGAACATTCTCACACCATTCTGGACGTCACATTTCTCCTTCTCCAGGCTCTACCTCGGGTTCTCCATAGGAGCCTAAGCACCAGATTTACCAAAATAATCAGTTTAATAGAGTGGTACAGCAGCAAGTCACTGACTAATCTGTGCTAAACAACCAATATCTCTCAAAAACTAAACATCTCCACACTCCAAATTTCTCCTTTAATTTGTTGTGAGCTGCATTTGCCTGTGCCATCTTCAAATCTTTGTATTCCTGTTTGCTTCCTGTTGGAAGCCAAACAATGCAGCACTAAAAACTGTTTTGCTCTTCAGCTTGGATGCCCAAACTCTGCTTAGGCTTGGACATCATAAAGAGGCTTTGAGCCCATTATGAAATAAACAGTCAAAATATCTGGATTTAAACCATCAGCACCCAAACTTTCAGCATCACAAACCACTTTTACTGAATAACGCTCACATTTCCAGTCAATTATCAATCAAAAGCACCAACTGTGACCACATTCATGGGCACCAACAGCAGTCTGCAGATCACAAATATATAGATTAAAAACTGGAAGTACCTCAAGCTTTAATTGCTGCTTCTGTTTTCATATCTACATTATGCAAAACACATGCAACACATGGCATTTGCAGCTCCCAGCCAAACTGGGCTCAGTTTAAAACAAGAACATATTTGCTCAGAACTGACCTGCTTTTAACACAGTTGCACAATAGGTTGGGGTTTTTTTTGGTTTTTTCTGTTGGTTTTTTTTGTTAGTTAATGGGCTTATTAAAAACATGTTTCCATAGTTAAAAAAAAAAAAACAAACCAAAACAAAGAAAACCTGACAAACCCAAGAGATAATTTTCTTTTCTGAACTTTTGCAGAAGCTATGATGATGAAAACAATATCTTTCACATACAGATTTGAAAAAAAGCCACTCATGGGATTTTTAATCTCTTCAATAAGGCATTTGCAGTTACACAGAACAAAATGCCATATATTAGAGGAGTAATCCCAGCTAAATAGAGATCATTTTGTAAAACTGAGCATCCCAATATGCTCATTTTATGTTCATAGGCTTATTATTAAAAATAATAGCCATTATTATACTGAAGATAGTGGTGTACATGGTTACTGGTTCAGGCTTGAGAACACATGTCTTCCAAGAAGAAATAACTAATTGATTGCTTTAATATGCCCCTTCCCCCTCCCTCCCCATTTTTTCTACAATGATGAAAAATTTTCAACTTATTAAAAAAAAAACCCAACAATGTATGATTTTTCAGAAGCATTAATTTCTGGCTTTGCTCCATTCTCAGAACAGATAATACATCCCACAGAAAATCCATTAGAGGAGATACAAGTGATTTCTGAGGGCTTTCCTTGTGCTAGTGATGATTTTTTTGGCATTAGGATTTGCACCAAAGCACTCAGTGAAGGGGAAAAACCCGATTTTGGGTGCCTTAATTTAGACAGGGCAAAGGGGCATGAGCTTACTGTGTCTGCACAAGCAAGCAAGAACTTCAGGAAGAACACTTTGGAATGATCTGAAGTACTGACAGAAAGAGCACAATTGTGAAGGGCTTCAGAGATCAAAATGTTCTAGGAGAGATTAGAACATTCTAGCAAACACTCAAAGTTGAGCTGGATTTCAGTTTCCAAACAAAAAAAAATTACTGCTAAAATAGCAGACTGACTATCATCAAAATGGTTCATGATATCTGGACAGTGTGTCTAAAATAGCACTAGAAATTGTATAAAATTGGACATTTAGCTTATTTCTGTTTGTAAATTTGAGATTTTTACCTTTGTAGGTGACACTTACATATAAAATTCAGAGTAGAAAAAAATGAAAAAATGCTTGTATGGTAAATAAAAGATAGGTGACAGTAAAATAATTTTTTAAATTAAAAAAGGTGAATCAATGTCTTTAAAAAGAGACAGAATAAATTTAAGCAGGAGTTACCTGAGAAATTCAAAATTCTTAATGAAACAGAAAATAACCCTATTCCTTAGCTTTAAGAATGAGAAACATTTTGTCTAGGTGTAATCATCCTTGTTATTGTTGGTAAAACATAGTTTCCCTTTCTCAGTGTCTCTACAACACTGGTCCACAGATTTTATTCAATCCTGCAGTCATGTTCATCAGTGCAAGAGCTTAAATTGGCACTGGAATGGGAGCAGTCAGAAAGACAGAAAAAAACCCCAAAAGAAACACCTGCACTCTTGAGAATTCATCAAGTGCAATAATTTTCCACAGGTCTGCCAAATTAGTTGGAGTTACTTTTGGACTTTTTATCACAAGTGTATCTCTCTTTTACTTTAGCTAAGAAAAGCATATATTGGACCTGGGAAATGAAATAATTTTGTACCTCTGAGATGGAAAGGACCCAACTACAATCAACATTTAAAGTCCCCATAGCACTGGGACTATAATAGGTAATATTTACATTAACGCTCTTACACAGAAGAGCAAATACCAGTTTGTGGGGTTTTTTTTTCACAGCAAGGTGGTAAATGTATACATTAGAGGAATTTTTTTTCTGGTTTTATGTTTGAAAGTATAAAAAGAGTTTTGACCAATGTCTGTCTGTGGCTCTTCAGAGGGCAGAGAATGTTATTGTACGACTCAATAGAACACTCTGCTTTTACCCTTCAGAATCAAGTCCTTCCAAGCTTTCCTATTAAGCTTTTCTTATTAGTTTTATTGTTTTAATAGAAAAATTGAAGGAGGCAATAAAAGTAACTTCCCTGTGATGTTTCATATTTGTTCCACTACTTTAAAATTTAGTTGATGAGGTGCAATTGAAACTTGCCCAGTCACTTGGCTGGGACCTCAGATGCATAAAATTTAATTTCAAGTTTTGTGTCTACCACTGAGAGGTTTTTCTTCACAGCCAGGCACACTCTGGGTTTACTATCTTAATAAACAAGATGCGTTTCAAATTTGTCTCATCATTTTTTTACAATGCGGGAGAAACAAGTGGGGAGGACTCCTTTCAGTTTGATGTAATGTTTTGAGTCAACACAAAACATTTTTTGTTGTTTTGCCAAAGTTAAAAAAAAATCAAGGCAAGCCAGAACCTCCCAACTATTTTATTCCGGCCGTTACACTGAAAAAAATTCATTAATCACCCAGAGGTATGCTGCTATACCACAGGATGAGTGGCCATTTGTTTTTGTACTTTTTTTGGGTACAGTGGGAGAGTGCATTGCTCTTCCATGTGATTTTCTCTCTTTTTTGTTCGTTTGCTTGTTTTTATTTATGCATACTTAATAATACATACCCAATCCAGAGCCATCAGGATCACAAGACACTGTCAAAAGAGATTTTGTACATCCTGCCCTTCATTCCCTATTAAACCTAAATTAACAAAGGAATTAATTAGTTCAAATTATTTGCAGTTGTAGTTCAGGGCCCCTGTTTGTCTGTGTTGACATCCAAATGTTTAATCCCAGTTCTCAGCCACTCCTGAGATTATCTGAAGTTTTACAGTGTTGCAGAAATCACACTTTAAAATTTCAAAAGTTTTTCCAAAAATCGTTTTCTGGCTCAGGGCAGCACTGGTCATGTCCACTGTTGTGGAGTGATTTTAACTCCATAGTTCTGGAATTCTATGCCTGTTTTTCACAGGTGCAACTGATAATACTGAATGTGCAGTAGGGGAAAATCACATCTGATGAATTCTGCATCATCTCCATAAAAGATGAAGGGCAGAAAACTGAATAATGAACTCTACCTTTTGGGTTAGCAAACCTGAAAGTGCTGAGTCACATTCTGATTTCTGTTATGGCAGTGAGAAGCAAAAGAGACCACACAGCCTTAGAAACATTATCATGGTATACGTAGCAGATCAAATTCACAATTTTTTGTCATAATGTTAGCATCCAGGGGAAAATTCAGACTTAATTCACCATTTCCACCCAACTTCAAATACCAATGTAATCAAACTATATAGACTACCAAATTTAAAAATTGAAAACACTGTGTTTAATGAATAACCGTATAATTTGTTAAGCTATTGTAAACCTTCACATTCATTTAGTTTGCACTTATTTCCTTGCCTTTTCTGACCTTATTTCGTGTTCTGAAATCTAATGCAAGAATAAGACATCTCAAAAATCAGTAATCAAACAGAGCCTGAGGAAGAAGTAATATTTTCCATTTGTAAGTTGCAACTAGGAGCTGCTATGATATTATTTCCCCAGTGAACAGACTGATGAGCTTAGACACAAGTTCCAAAGACATTATAATTGTCATAGCTTGCTTTCTTTTTTGACTAATCTTGGGGCTAAACACTGTAGTTTATTGAAGAGTGAAATGAAAATAATTACATGCTTACTGGATGTAATATTCTCTGCAATTTCTTAGTGAAAATAAAAAGAAACCTTTAATTAAATGTCCTGGTTTAGGGCAAATTTTAGGAGGAAACCTCTGGGAGGGGTCTCCTCTAGGAAAAGCCAATTCCAACCACTACTCCCCCACAGAGGTTATGAAAAAATTTCCTTAGAGAAAAGTGGAAAAAACTATTTATTTAACAAACAGAATATTTACAAGCATAGAAAATTTGGATAATATGAAAACAATGAAACCTCTCCTTCCTCTGAAGAGATTGTAGATTCAGAGTCCGTCTGAGTCCGGTTCAGTTCTCCAGTGGGGGAGGCTGATTGCCTGGCCCGGCTGTAGAAGTCAATGGTGGGGGGGGATTCCCTGGTGTCTTTGGCCCGTGCAAGGCCAACCAGTCCCAGGAGGAGAGAAAAAAAAAAACAAACCAGCAAAAGGAACAAAGTCTCTCCCTGCAAAAAAGCCGAGAAAGATCCGAGGAAACCCTCCGCTGTGAGCTTTTTCTGAGCACACCGCCAGAGAGTGAGAGTGAGATATCGCTGTCCTGCTGGAGCGCAGCCTCTTTAAGGCCTTTTCTTCGTGGGAGTAAAGTTGTAACTCCTGCAGACAAAGGGTGCCTGTTTTTTTTTCCTCTGCTTTCACTCTCTCTGTCTCTCTGGGCCTAACTTAAAGCTGTAGAGCTTAATATCCAGCATAAGCAAGAGGGACGACTGGAGATACAAAAAGTCGTATGGCCAACCCAGGACAATAAGCCAGAAAGATAGATTAGGTAAAAACATCTAAGGAAGTACACATTCACCCTTCCTTTGGGTGAACACACAACTAGTTTTCTGTGGAGTTGTGGCTGTTTTTTGTTCATTTGTTTATCTGTTTTTGTTTGGTTTGCTTTTGGGTTTTGTTTGTTAGGGGGTTTTATTATTGGTTTGTGGGTTTTATTATTGGTTTGGGATTTTTGGTTGGTTGCTTAGCTCATTGGGTTGTGGTTTTTTGCTATCAAATTTTGACTTTCCAGAAAACAGCTCCACATATATGTTTGCTTTCCACTCCACTCAGTGATTTTTCTGGACAACTATTTCCTTATACTTGTCCTGATTCTTATCTTGCATTTATCATTCCCTCTTAATTCCCAAACTTTAGTTACCTGCAGGACGATTGCTTTGTTATCTGATGTAATATTTCTGGAGCCTGATGGTGACTGTCATAGAAGAGAGAGCTCTGTGAGGTACCTGGGAGACAGGTGATGCCAGAATGATTTTTGTCTTTTCTTTATATACCTTTGACACAGTTCTCTGTATCCACAAGTATTAGAATGCATACTTGTAACCTTTTACGTAGTTTAGTGCTTAGGGTTTTGCAAGTGTTCTGCAGGCCCTGAGACTAAACACCCCAGAACTGCAGAGTCACGGAGACCAAACATCCTACTATCTCAGGAAACCAAGGTCTCCGAGCAGGACAGATTCTGTAAACTAGGGGTTAGCCCACTCCAGCCCTTATTGGGCTCCCTTGTTAAATATGCTGATGTGTAAAGTCTATAACTGGTGTGTATGATTGACGGTGGGTGTGCATTTTGCCACGCTGTTACCTGGGTGAAGTGGATGCACAAACGGGATCCTGATTAAAATACTGAGGTAAAGACTCCAACCCTCCTAACCGTGTCTAGCTTCATTTTCATAACACCAGGATAAAGGCATCAAAGGGACAGCTTCTAGTGGAATAGATCTGTGGTCACTTTAAGGGCCTGCAAACACCAACTCCTTTCCCTGAAGAGTGGGGAAAAAAAGCCCAGAAAACAGGGCTGAAGCCTTTTAGATGCCACACATTGTTCTCTAACTGTTTTTACCTTTTCACATTCTTGTGTCCTAGCAGCACTTCCTTCCATCATCCCTGCATATTGTGATGGTTTTGCTCACTCCAACAAGAAATTTAAAATGTTGGCTTTGACTCTTGGACTCTTGGACAACTTGACCTCTTTTCACTTTCAGATGTTACCCATGCCTTTTTCCTTTTAGGGAAATCTGATTAATAGCCATTTCTTACATGATCCTATTGCTTGTTAAGTGGTGCTCACCTTCCTAGTCTCATGTGTCTGTCTTCCTCACAATAGTCAGTATTCAATGTCCCAGATCCTCATCCCTGCCTGCAGCTCGGTTCTCCTTCACTAAAATCATCACAATCTTTGCCCCCTTTCCTCTTTTGGCTAAGATTGGTGAGTGAGAGGATAAATCAATGAATGGGCTCCTTTCAGGACAACCACTACAGCAAGGGGAAATGCTGCCTGTGAAAGCTTCCCTCCCGTCTTCCTTCCTGTGCCATTAATAGTGAGAAAGGTGGAGGTATGTGAAAGCTTCCAGCTCAATCTCCAGCATCAGGATATGAAAAAACAGGCTTCGCAACTCACTGAAATGCATTTTTCCCAGGTGAGGCTGAAATCCTTGAGACTTCAGCTTTACTTTTTATTTCCATATGATTTCCAGTTTCAGAAAAAAAAAAAAAATCCAGTGTGCAAAATTGTTTCTGCTATTCCTCCACACTTTGCACAGGGGAAGCAAACTGATATTTACCAGCTTGCTTTGGCTGCTGCAAGGAAGACAAGTTCAATCATCCTGGTGTGTGTTTTGGCATTTTGCAGCTCCCATTATATTCTTCAAGTGTAGTTTTCCCAACTAAAGATGGTGCCCACACCTCATATAGACATGGTGATATAAAGTTCTCCCATCATCACCAGTCTCTAGATCTCAAGAGGAGCCCAAGAAGAGTTTTATCATCATACCCTACCAATTCTATAAACAGAAGATTTAATTTGATGCTGTTTTAAATCTGTCTCTGTTCCAGAACAGTCATTTTTGAGTAAAATAAAATCAAATCCAAAAGAGAGCCCAGAAAATAAAATAAATAAAAATAGAAATTAAAAAAAAAAAAAGAAGAAAAAGAACGAAGGAAAAAAAAAGAAAGAAAGGAAGAAGAAGAAGAAGAAACATTATCTCACTTGGTTTTGAGTCAGCCTCTCCAGAGTCCTCAGGGAACAGAAGAGCAAACAAGACTATGTTCAGAATGTTCCTGTTCATAAGCTGGGCTCAAACAAATGCACCAGAGCAAATAAAAACACACTCAAATCTAAAGGCAAACCTATCCCCTGAAATCCAGGACACTGACTGGGGCTACAAGGGAGCTAGAAGAAAGGGGGAGAAGGTATTCTTCTAAACCCACAGGCTTAAACTTTTAGCACAACTAGCAGAAATGGATGTCTACAAGTTATCTCTGCTTTTTGACAGGCGCTGTGCTCAATACTCAACTCCAGACAGAGGCTCCCTGCATGAATTTGGGTGCTGCAGCTGCCTTTAGGGATCTAATTCACTCAGCAAAGAAAGACCACACAACCCAAAGAGCTCCATCTCACATGGAACCATCCCAGAGCTGCCCCCTCAGGTTTGGTTTACACAGGCAAAGAGCAGGCTGGCAATGTGCTGAGTGAGCTCCTGTGGGTGGTATTTGGGTTTCAGATGTAACATGGACATGATACAGCTCCTCACAGTGAAGGACTGGGATGGAGGAAACCCATGCTATGATGTGGAGACCAGGAGGAAAAGAACCTTGACGCCCACCACTGAATTAACGTGGAAAATTGTAAGACCAGCTGACTCCCCTGCAAATTTTGGGGCTGACTCAAAAATATTTTTCTTTGTGCACGGAAAGCTAACCAGGCATGCTCTCTTTCTGGTTATTTCAATATTTCACATAGTGGACTTGCACTTGCTCTCATCCATTTCTGGAGAGGCTTCCAGGTCACAGAGAAAATTGATGTGAAATGGCAGTGGAAGTTTCAGAGAGGCTGAAAGAGCTGTTTTTGACTTGCACTAGCTAAGGATATTTCATGGCTCAATAGGAAGAAAGAAGGTGTGGGATAGGATCCTCACAGTTTGGTCTCCACAATCATAGTAGTTGCAATAAATCTTTAAGTAGCTTCCCTTCCACCACTTAATCTGCTTTTATTTGATTTTATGAAATATCAGTAAGTGATAATTAATTTCAAGAGGTGTTTTGCTTTCCTCAGGATCATGGCATGCATGCAAATGCAGAAAATGGACTGCAACAGCCCTCCTGAATATGACATTGTTTTTTATGGAAAAACAATTAACGAGAAGCAATGAAATCCGATTTCTTTAATCTGTGCTGTGATGAAAGCTCCCCTGATATGTACTTGTCTTTCTGGAAGCGATCAGGGCTGCTACTAATCCTTTGCATTCTTTGGAGAATGCTCATTGATTTAACTACCATCAAATGTAATTATGTTGTCCGCAGGTATGTTTGTCATGCACTTACACTGACATAACTCTGAGGCCATTGAATAATTTCTTCTGAACATAGAAGGGTAAGAAGGGATCATTGAAAGCTGTGTTTCTGCAGCCTCCTGGGTGCCTTTGACCTCACTTTCTGCTGCACAGGTTTTGCTCTTACATGGAGGCAGGTCTAAACAAACCACTATTTGGACACCTCTTAGGCTCCACATCTAAATTTAAAAATAAACTGTATTGCACTAAAAGGCTGAGGATTTGAAACTTTTATCTTAATTCTGGTTAATTAGATCACAACTAGATGCTGGTAAGGTGAATCTGTCATCTACTTTGCTCATGGGTGTAAGAATAGAATTAATTAAAATATCGCAGAATGGTTTGGTTTGGAAGACCTCAAAGATCCCCCTCTGCCACAGGCAGGGACACCTTCCACTGGACCAGGCTGATCAGGGCCCCATCCAAACTGGCCTGGAACACTTCCAGGGATCCAGGGGGATCCCCAGCTCCTCTGAGCAACCTTTTCCAGTTCCTCACCAACTTCACAGTAAAGAAACTCTTCCTAACATCTAATCCAAACATTAGTCAGTTTAAAACCATTTTACCTTGTCCTGACGTTATCTGCCTGGTAAAAAGTCCCTCTCCCTCCATTTTTTTTTTTAAACTTCCTGAGGTTTTTATTTAGTTTCCATCTTCTGTTTGTACCTCCAGGAGCCCATATGTATTATACTTCAGTTTACTTCTCCTACTACTAATGAGGAAAACCTCACCTACATCATGTGCAGACACTCATTCACAAAGTAGTATTTATACTTTTATCTTTATGCAACCAATAAAGAAATAAGGCTTGAGAGCCACCTTAATGAAAGAGTGAAAAACATAAGACCTTTTTATTTCCAAAGAAATGGAAAAGATGCTTAGGATTTCAAAGAGGCCGGGAGACAACTAATTTTAACACTATTTGCAAAGAAGGTTAGGAAAGATCTGTACCTACTATGCTGGAAAATCCTTCTTCAGCAGCTAGCCTTACTGACAGACAACCCCATAACAACCTTCTCACAGGTGGTGGTGCAATTTCCTCATCATCATCAACTCAGGAACATATGGAATTGAATTCCAGCCTCTTGGTAAGATGAGATTCTGGTCCCACTGTCTCCATGGTTTATCCTGGTGCAAGGAAATGAGAACTTGTTGCTGTTATTTTTTACCTGAGCACATAGAGTTACTAGATTTCTTTGGGGCTATTTTGCACCTGAAAAGGGCAGTTCTGCCTCTCTGAGCATTGCAGGCATATAATCTCTCTGCTCAGACATTAAGCACAGTGGACAATTGCAATATTGAAAACAAGGCCAGAGATGCAGGATGCCCTGCAGTGAATACACAAGAAGGATCTATGTGTCCTTTCTCTTTCACCCTGCTGGCTGCAAAGTAATTTTTCTGCTCTTGTTAGAATGAATCAACCATCATGTTCAACCACAGACACATCCAGCCAGGAAATCCTACTGCATCTGTGGTCCTGTGAAGGCATCTACTCTGGTCTTCTGCCCAGTGCCTTGGACTAAGGAGGGCTACGTGAGGAAAAGTTTTTTTAGAAATCCAAACACACATTTTCACATACACGAGAGGCTCAACATGAATATTGCAGCTCTGGAGCCTGTCTTTGTATACTTTTCTAAAACAGGGTGGGTGATGCCCATAAGATGATGGTCCTCCATTCATTTAAAATGAAATCCATTTAAATCTAAGTCTTCATGGCTCTTCCAAAATCTCCCTGGGAGGTCACGATGGTGTGTATTTTCAGGGCAGCTGAAGCATGTTTATGAGTTTGTGGCATGATGTACCTGTTGTGCAGGTAAATAAATTATTTTAATAACTGGCCCAGCTACTTCCCTGTGCATTAAAGGAAAGAGAAAATTTATTTTTATAATGAAGTCCCTCATCATGTAAAGACAACTATGACCCTATTTACATGTGGACATAACAGTCTGCTTTTTAGCATACACTCATCCTATGCGGTTTGTTCTGCCATAAATGTGTCCTTCCCACACTGAAATGCCATTTCAGTCTCAGAGTAGGGTCAAAAGAAAGTAAAATGATCTGTTAAATCCTGAAAAGCTGAGCTGCCGTTGTGTACTAACCTATCTTCTTTATCAGCATAGTAGAAACTAATGAAATGATGACACAAATTATTCTGGTATTTCACTCCTTCCAACAGCAGCTTTTTGCTTCACAATTATTGACCTGCCCAGCTGTCAACGACAGAAATTATTTAAGTTTTACAAAATGCCATTTGGATTTCACATCCATCCCTCCCCCATCTAGCCTTTTCAAAACGTTTTTAAGTAAAGCAATATTTTGCCAAAATGGGAACCATATGATTTTCTCTGCAGTGCAACCAGTAAAAATTGCAGGGATGGTGTATGTGGTCAGTGAGAGAGCAAACAAGAAGAAGGAGGAATGTGTGCATATGAAAACAAAGAAATTGCAGAAAAGAGAAGAGATAAAGACTGTGCTGGTGCACATATTTGCCCTTTGCCAAGCAGAACCAGGAGGGTGCAGGCACAATTCAAGTATGCAGCCTGGGAAGGCCCTCTGAAATTCCTGGCCGTGTAGTTTTCTGGTGCCCTCATAATTACGTCGTGGAACAGAGACTGCTGGGACATAACAACAAGTCACAACATCTTTGAGCAACCCGTAATTTGCAACATTATAATAGTAATGCAGTTGTATGATGAAAAAGCTTTGCGGACCCACTGGTAAGAACTGATTCATTGCTGAAGTCAGACATTTTTATTAAAGTTTAGATCAGGAAAACAATGTGTGGGTAACTGCTCCACTCAACAGGAGTTAGAGGTGAAACTGCTGCTGCAGAGAAATTTGATTACGAAGTTACTGCCCAAAGCATTTCATTCAGCAAATAAACAACCAAATTATTTTCCCTTTACTGTTAAGCTCGGGTTTCTGTTAGAAGAAATTAACTGTTCCCACAGAACTGAAAAAAGTTAGAGTAGGGAGCAAGTTGTCAGATGGGCCTAAAGCTGAAGACTGACCTATCTTCTGTGATCCTGCCAGGAAGGTGCCGTTTTGCACCTAAGATTTACATAAAAGGAAAGAAAGTTAATTCAAAGTGTATCTGTTTTCAGAGATGCAGCTCAAATGTAGTCTGGGCCTACTGCACTTCCAGTAAGGCATCCCACTAATATTTCCAAATCTGATTACTTCAGCCAAAATTTTACAGCTTTGGGATTTTCACAAAGGTGTGCACAAGAATTAAATTTACCCAGGAAATAAAAAGTTTAACACCACAGAATGTTTAAATCTGTTCAGGGGCCCACAGCATGCAGAAAGAGACACGTCTGTAAGATCTGATCTGTACTTCTTTCAGCTCCCACGTTGCCTGAGGATGCAGCGAGAATTATGAACCTTGATGTTTCATTAAAAGATTAGCAGCAGCATCAACTCGCTGCACTGGAGAGGAAATGAAAGCTGAGATGTTCCATGATGTTGAGATAAGAGTAAGATTCCCATACGTGCCACCAGCGTTTGCGCTCTGCGGCCTCCTCCACTAGGACAGACGGAATTTTTTCAGTGGAAACACAGTGTCTGATCAATACCTGACATTAAAGATGCCTCAGGATTTAGCTTTTATGTTTTTAATATATCGGTAATCCCGCAACTCTTTAGTGTGCAGCTCTAAACTCCAGGTAGAGTGCCAGCTGCTGCTTTTCCATTTTGGTCAGCAGTAGGCCCAGGAATCAATGACACCTCACTGTCTCAGGCCCTGAGAAATATCAACAAAAGTGAGCTGGGGAGGAGCAAAATTACGTCATTACCTGAAGCTGTAACTGGGAGATGAACCCCCAATATGAAAATGGACCAAACTTATAGAAGTGTGAAAACCCGGGGTCTATTTTGGGTATAGGCCCTGGGGAAGGCTTCGTCTCCCTGAAATGTACCTGAAGGCCCTAAAATAAATATAACTGCTTTTTATTCTCTTGTCTGGCCTCTGTTTTTAGGTAGCCCCACAAGGCATCATTAACACCCCTCCAGGGCACAATGGAGGTCATGCAGGGGTTCACAGCTGCCTGAATTCCCAGTTTTTGCCATGGTTGTGAGCATGGGGAGGAGAAGAGGAGACACCGAAGGAAGCAGAGCTGTAGCTGGACAAGCAGAACCTTGAGAAGCCAGAGCTGTCCTGCAGGAGTCCTTCCAGCTGGCACGAGATAAAGCAGCTCTGTAACTACTCTGATTTTCACTGGGGGGTGGCTCTGAGCCAAGTACTGGGTCTGAAGAGAACAGAACCCAACAATTTGAGTCTCGAGCCTGTAATGCTAAAGAGGAAAGCAAAGCAAAGGTGCTTATCCAAGTATAACTCAGAATATTAGGCCATAAACTGAGGTCTGTGTAGCACTTAGCTAAAGCAGAATACCTGAGGGATTATAAATCTTTTCCTTTGAATTGCAGCATGTTGGCATGTACAGCTAATGCTGTTGTGGAAGAGTTATTTCATTGCATGACAATTGAAATGAATGTTGTGGAAGCATTTACACATGTTTCTTTGGATGTTACCATTCCCTTTGCTTTGATAAGATGCAGGCAAAATAGCTTTCATAACTTTAAAAATCCCCTTTCACTTGTATTTTATATAAGCCCTGTAAAACTGAAAGTACAATATGTTTCCTCACTGTAATCAATCTCTCTTTACATGGCTATGGACAGAAATACGCAGAAACACCTGGTTTGCTATTCTGGGATTTAAGCTGATATCTTGCCACCATTTTCTACCAGATTAATATTTTTCTTTTTTAAACACACACGCATGTGCACATACGCTAGTATAAGTATGCTTAAATATATCAAATTGCCAGAAATTCTGATATCAGTTTGAAATTAAACTAAAATACATAAGATACCTTTTTGTTTGTTTGTTTGTTTACCTATTTGAGGGTTTGCTACAAGAAAAAATAAGCCTCATAAAATATTTTTAGGAGTAAACCATTAGCAGAATTAGTACATGTATCTGTTTTAGGTGTTTAGGAAATACCTCATTTAATACCTTATTTACTAATAAAACACTGAATTTTATAAATGTTATAGTTGAATGGCAAAATGGAGCTCAGGAACAAGGTGAAAGCTTCTCCCCTTCTGACCGTGTTGATTTGAAATTTATCTCAAAGAATTTAACCATGTTATAAATAGAACTAGTCAAACTTCTTCTGAATAGCTTCCCTGATGGGAGACAGCAATTTTTTTTAACAGAAAAGATTTTCATAAATATATTTACATTATTTTAAATGAAGATAGAGAGTGATTTGGTTAGCAAAAAATATGTTGGAAGGAAAAAAATTAAAGCATACTTGCTTTCATCTTCATTCTTTCTGCTGAAGAAATGATCCTCTCCCACCTAATTCTAATCACAGTGTGAAGCACAGTTAGAGCCTCCAGGCTTCAGTTCATTCCCAAAGCCCATGAAAACCCTCCAAAAATTAAATACACTAACAGGACCTTCCACTTCATCCTCCTCTTCTGTCAGGCCACAAAATTATAAACAAAAAAAAAGTATAACTATTTTTTTTCTGTTTTAACCTAAAAGTCAACTAGCATTTTGCATGTAGAAGATTATTCTGTGTGGAAAATTTTCTTCTGAGGGGAAAGAAATCTTTGTGGGGTACAGCCAATTCCAGTTGTTCAGCATTGCTGGTGTATGACTTCCCATGGAGTTGGTAGCAAATCCTGTCTTTGCTTCTCAGATATACAGTAGTCATTTTTCAGTAAACCATTTTTCAGCTTTTGGACTCCCAGCAAGACACAAAAAAATATCAATCAGTGTACAGACTGATTTTTTCTTTTTCATTTTCCTTATTAGAAAAGATGACATGGTCAGTATTCTTCATTAATGCATTATTTCATACTGTTTAAAAAATTGTCTTCCCTCCTACACTGAACTCAAGACAAAAAAATCATTTAGGCAGCAGGATTTTATGTAATCCAGAAAATTAGAGTAAATTGAAAAAAACCCACCCAAACCAAACCAAAAGAAAACAAAAACCAGTTCCAGAGCAACTCTGAACATAGAAAGCCATCTGTAAATTTAAAGATGAAAGAATATGACTTATGACTAGTTGAGCTTTAAAAGCCAGATTTTCAGGTAAAAAAAAAAAAAACCCAACCATTTTACAAAATTCTTCTGCAATTAGGCATAAATAAGTAAATAAAGGGTAATTTTGACACTGCCAAAACTCCAGAATACACAGCAGGTATTTTTCTCTTGTTGCCATCAACATTCTGCTGGAAAAACAGATGTTAAAGACATCATAACTCGTCAAGTACTGCTCGTTTGAGAGAAGCAAAATGTCTTCACTTACATTTGACTTTTATTTGGAGGTACAATTCCTCTCTGAGAACTGGCAAGCTGAATGTCCTAAAATCATGCCTGCAAAACCCATACCTGTCAGATCTCAGGCAAAATACAGTGAAAGTCTCCATAACTTTTGAGGCTTGATGGTTCTTGGAAGTGAAATACCAAACCCAGCTTCTGAACTAGCCTAATATCATCTGAACACAGCGTGGAAGGTAAATACATCCTTGAAACTCATAATTTATAAGGCAATTTAATCTTTTGTTTTCCTCTGTGAGAAGGACACTTAAGTCAGCCTCCATTTTAATAAATACATTGATAACTTTGAATTTTTTCAAAGACAGGCTGCTTTTTGTGGCTGATCTGCAAGGTGATAATTCCAGCAGTTTTCCCATCCTTCCGCAGTTCTTCCTAGGGTCAACTGATCATGTGGTATTTCTGCTTCCCTACCATAGCAAGAACTGCACAGAAATGAGATCAAAAACATTCCCAGAGGAAGAGTAAAAAAGTGTGAAAAAGTGGCCTGAATGTGATGGGATCTTCATAGGATGTATAGTTCAGTCAAAAAGAGAGAAATGGAAGGATGGAGCAACCCAGGCACAAATCCCATGAGGCACTCTAATATAAAACTTCCAAGAACTAATTTGTTTGTCTGTCAAAATAATTTGTCCCTAGACTGAAGTATTGTAAGAATTATATTTTATTTTTAAAAAATGTTATTAAGGACCAAGCTCTTTTGTAAAAGTTTGGGTTGGTTTTCTTTTTTTTCAAAAATTCATTTTCCTCTTCTCAAGCAACATTTAAAAATTGTGCTCCATGAATATCTTCCTTTCTAGTTCAGTGTCCAAAGTAAAAAAGAGCAGAAAACCAAAGATCAGCTTGATCCAAATTAAAAAAAAAAAATCCTTCTATGTAATGAATACTTGCCAAAAAACATTCTTTACCTAATAAACATTTTGTTAAATTCCAGGAAATAAAAAAATTATATTTGGCAAATCTAGCCTCACTTTCTTAGAAGTTAAAAACCCCATTTTATTTCCTGTAAGAAAATCTTCCTGTAAACCTGAAGAGTTTTACCATGGAATTATCAAAGGAAACATTTTTATCTTCCTGAGGAACTTTCCTCCCACATCAACCTTCTACTCACAATCCCTCCCCTCAGTTTCATCCAATATCATATATGTTATTACTTGGAAATTATAGTTTTGGAGAATGAGAAAGAATGTATGGGAAGGAAAGAGAGGAAAAACAATTTACACAGTTTACAATATTTTATGAACCCACCAAGTGATATTTAGCACTGCCCATGAATGCTACTTAAGAGAAAATGAACATTAAGATGATTCTCCAAAGTCTCTTGAAGTCAACATAAAGACTCCAAATGACTTCACTAAGCACTGGATCAGGCTCTCTGGCATCTGGAGCTGGAAAGATTCATTGCTCTTTTTGCCAGTTCTGACAAAAGTTATTTGAATCAAATGTTGTGCATTCAAGTGGACAGCAAATAACTGATCAGGAAAATAAAAAAAAGGAAAGGATAGGTTTTAATTTAAATTGCTACGGTCGTCTCCACAGATTTATATCATTCTTCATTTTGCCAAGTTTATACATTTATATTTGTTCAAATAGTGAATGTATCCAGTTGAGAGTTCTGAAAGAATTAAAAACAGATTGGTTTTTATTTAAATATTTAGAAATTTGCAAGTCCAAAGACGTCACCAGCTATCCCAATTCTCTGTAGTTTTTTCTCTCTTTATTTCCTGTAACACTGTCATGATGACAAACATGAGTCTGCCACAGCCCCTGCTAAAGCTCAGAACAAGGTTGTGGGACTGAAGCACAGCAGAGAAAACAGCTCAGTGTTAGCCAATCTCCAGTGCATCCTTAGCAGATTTTATCACTATTGGAAGAAGGAAAGTGGCTACTTTTGCTTATATTACAAACACTGAGCCCTGTGAGAAACAGGTAGCAGCCATCCACTCATTTCAAGGACAACAACCAGTTTTAGCAGTGACAAAGATCTCAGTGACCTTTGCGGGTGAACAGGCAGCCAAAATTTGCACTTCACCCTTGTCCACAAGCCTGTGATGCTGCCCCACTTATGATCACACCAAGGAGCATATGCTGCCTGTCAAAGCTAGAAACACTCTGAGAAGTGCCACAGAACTACTTCAACACCAATTTTTTTTTTCTTTATTCCCAGCATCTCACAGGGCTCTTCTGAACAGCCAAGGGGGAGATGTGGAAGTTCTAAGCAATGATTCAGAAATTAAAAAAGAAAGACACTGAAGCAAGCACAAGGTTTTAGTGGCTGGGATTGCCTGGGACAACTGCACAATTTTGATCAGGGGTGTTTATAGGTCTATATAGGTTTCATGTTTGAAAACAGTTTGGCCCTGACAGGACTGAAACCCTGCATGATCACAGAATTTTAGCAATGGTCATGAAACACAATAGTGTCTTCAAAAACTTTAGCAAGTTGGTTTAGGTTTTTTTTGGGAGGTGGGGCATAGGGAGGAGGGTCTTGATCTGTTTGAAAATTTGTGACAAATTTATCCTGGTTTTCTCACCTTAAATCTTCTCACCTTCAATCCTCCTGCTTTAGAAACTGTCTTTGAAAACAGTTGAAGGTGAAGGCTACATTCACAAGCATGTGATAGTGAAGGGCATCAGAAAGCATCAGAAACCTCCTTCTGCTGTTGCACACACCTCAGATAAAGAAAATGAGAGAAAGTTTTCAAAATATTTAGTAGCAGCAGCCTCATTTCCTTCACTGCATTCATTTTGAAACATCACTATAAGCTATCCAACGTTTTGGGAATATCTGGGTGATGCCCTGAGGCAGAGGGATGACACCTGGAAGGCTACAGAGCAGTTTCCTTGCTGCCCTGAGCCCTTTGCTCATGGCTTTACTGACTGTCAGCCCAATGAAAGTTGCTCCAAAGGCTGGGTGAGCTCAGCTCCCAGCTCACCAAGCTACCCTGATGTGATGGGATATGTCTGAAGGGGGAGAACAAGGGCAGAGCAGCCAGCTGACCCACAGCACAAGCATGGGGACAGTTCCTCCCGTGGCAGAAAGCTGCTGAGCAGTTTGTTCCAGCTTTGTCTATTTTGTGTACTCCCAAAACACAACCCTCCAGGGCTGCAGATGCTCCTTTCATTTTCCCAAGGCCTCTATTCTATGGGATGCTTACTTAATCTTCACACCTTGAAGGATTAAATGTGCTCTAAGGCACTTGAGCCCATACCTGCCTTCTGCAGAGCACCCTCAGCATGGCTGCTTATGGAACCAGTGAAACTCATCACCTTCCTCCCAGCTCCTGGGTGAAATACCCTAGCAGGAACTCCTGAACTGGAAATAGGAGCGGATGGAGGATGGGGCGGCCGGAGTGAGCGGCGTGGGCTTGGATTCCTACCAGGAGGTGGAGCAATGTCAGCACCCAAAAGCAGCAACCGCAGCCGAGTTATGCCTGTGCCCCAGCCAGGAGAAAATGGGGAAGGCTTTTGCCTCTCTAGCTCCCAGTTTTCCCTGGTTGCATCTGGAGGAGAAGGGCTGAGACCTATAGTTGGAGCTGTAGCCCTCTCCTGTCGTACTGTGAGAGCTGGTTTTGCCTTTTTTGGTGGCAAAATGCCAGTTTTCCCTCACCACTGCGTGCTTCCCAGGAGGGAACCCCTACAACCATGCCAGCACCTGTTGGGACACGAAAATGCTCTTAATCACAGGCTCTGGGAGCTGACACTAAGTCAACCCAAAGAAATAGAAGGAGGGAACATGTCAGAAAACCAGTGTGCACTGGGAACAAAACAGACTTGGACAGGATTAGGGGCAGGTTTAGCAGTGGGGTTGGTGAATCACTGCACACTTTCCATGCCAGAGCATGTTTAAACATTAGATAAATTTTGCTGGTAGTGCACATGCCAGTTGCTGTTCGGTGCAGTGAAGTGAGAAAGTGGCAGCTTTGCAGCACAGATGAAAACACAGCCAGCCAGGGAACTGATTCTGCCTCCCTTTCTCATGCAGAACCCTGCTATGCAAGAAGCCTCTATGCTGGCACAAAGGCTGCCCTGAACCTAGAAAAGTACCATGATACTGAGTTAGTGAAAAACTAACTCAGGGTTATTGTGTCCTGCTGTTGTGGCACAGGGAAAAGATTTCCCTCTCAGAGATGAAAAAGTTGCAGAGCTGTAGCAGAGGAAGTTCACTCAGAACCGGATGCTCAGTCTGGATTCCTACACCACTTGCTGCCTCCTTTTATTTATTTATTTATATTTAGCTCTGTAGGTTGTGAGGGAGGGAAGGCAGAGTAGAGGGGAGGGGAGGTCAAAGAAGATCCCAGCAATGGTGAGTCACCAAGGCCTGATACTTATTTAGCAAAGAGAATGAATGTAATTACTGCAGAGGCAATAACTGCTGTGAAACAGTGTGAGACACTTTTCATCGAGCTCAGCAGGGCGAGCAGCAAAAGCTCAGCTAGGGAATGTGGTTGTACACTGACCTGCTCCCATCCTGTTGCTTATTGCTTCACAGGAGAAGGGGCACAGCCTGCCATAAGATTGCTGGATGCGTGCTTGTCTTTCTGCTCATCTGCCTCCCAAAACACTGACAGGCTGTCATGGCAAGCCTCAAAAAACAAACAAACAAACAAACAAACAAAAAAACCCCAAAAAACAAAACAAAACAAAACAAAAGCGGCTGCTCGTAATCCAGTCTAATTTAATAGCCAGGAATTAAGCTACTTCTCCTCTCCTTTGACCTGACTTGCTCAGAATCCAGTTGTTCTTGTCCTGAAAGCAGATGCCATCAACCAGTGCCAGCACTGTTTCCTGATGAGCCTGCTGCTCTTCCTCCCAGGGCTGGCAGGCTGACACTGCTGGGAGCCACATGGTAACACAAACACCACTGGAACAGCTTTTTGGGCCCACAGGTGTACCAACCTCACACCTATACAAATCCACAACAAATAGAAACACCGCGTTCTGTCAGCACTAGTTAGCACTGTTGCCTAGAGCCTGGTTTTCAAATAAACAGAGCATTTGTTTTCGTAGCTGGAAGTGTAAAGTGAACCACAAAAGGATCAGACATAAGCCTCCCTTTCTTGCTGGGTCACAAAAAAATCTGTGCTCTTTGTGAGTTTGGCAGCTGATGCTGACATGGTGACTATCAAATACAGAGATCAAAGAAGATGGCACAAACACATGGCCTCCTCAAGAGAAAGTAGAAGAAAATCTTCCTACCTCCCTTCTGCTTCACTCACATCTGTCTGTAAGACCAAATAGGCTTCCAGCCCTGCGAATCTGTGTCAACATCCTTCTTTAAATTATGAGCACCTCCACCTCTCCAGTCAATGCCAAGACCTGTCAGCTTTGGAAATAAAACTCTTTGGTGAAAGATCTTGCTGTTTTATTACTTTTTTTTTAAATTTATTTAACTTGGTGTCACAAAATTTCCCTTCCCATTTTCACAGTTTCTCATAAGCAGTTTGTCAAGGTGAGGTAGCCCCGGCAGTAGTTCCTCTGCTCTTTGCACTTTTCACATTCTGGACCTCAAGACATGTCCAAATAATCAGTGAGATTATCACTCTCTAAAGAATTATACAGTAAGGAAAATGAAGTTTGAGAGGGAACACTTGGATACAGACAAAATGGATACTGCACAAATACACTTAAACCATTCTCCTCAATTCTGACCCATATCCATGGCAATAAGAACCAGGAATTTGTCCTTTTGATCCTGGTGTGTTCAGGTAACTCAGAGAAGTGTCTCCTGAGGCTCCTCCTAGGTCAACTAAGCCTAGGTTAACTACATTAACTTGTCTTTAGCAATTATTTTCAAGCTGAAGTAACTCCAGATGTTCAAACTAAGCACAGCATTTATTCAGAGTGTGATCCAAGGGCTGATGCTTTCAAAATGCTCTTAGGTTTGCATTAGTACCCTATAAAGAGTAAAACCCAATCATCAGTTTCTTAGAAATCTGTGCTAGTGTAGGATATATATGCTGACTGCATGCAGACATTAAAATTTCTAGCAAGCTCCAAAGAGATCTCCAGGATCTTCTTACCTTGCCAAGAGCCTCACCCAGCCATTTCTGCATGAGGCATATAACTTCTATGTGAGCTATACTGTATCTTATTTTTAAAGATACTCATCTAGATTTAAAGATTGGAGAATTCCCCGTGCCTCTAAGGGAAGTTATTCTTATAGTTAATTATGTTCTCCAAAAAGAGAAAAAAAAAAAAAGATCCCAAGAAAAAAGTTCCAATGATAAAACACAAAATCAAACTGAACAAAAAAACCCCAAAAACCCCTGTTGTACTTTTTTCAATCTGGCTAGCTTTGGCTTCCAAGTGTTGCCTTACATTCTGCCATTTACTCGTTTGAGACCAGTAAATGGCAGTAAATTTTGTGTTGGAAATCTCTTCCCCATATAGGTACTTGTGTGTTGTAATTACATCAGCTCTTCACGTTTCTGGATGAAGGAAGTAGATTTAGCTCCTTAAAATTTCTCACTGTAATTCAGATTTTTCCCAGCCTCAAATAGTTCCTGAAACTCCTTCCTGCACCACTCAGATTTTCCAAAATGCATTGGGCTGTAGGATTAGGAACAGTACTCTGATGCTACTCTTGTTTTACAGTCCTAATCCCACCTCCCCACCCCTACTGGATGCAAAGACCATTTTCTGTCTTGATTACAGCATCACTCTGGGAACACTTGTTCAACATGGATTACTCACCATACCTCAGCTCTGTCAGGAATCAATCAGTTCCAGGTTCCAGCAGTCCCTGTTAAAATTCCACACATCACTTTGCCATTTAATTTTTTGGCTGTGTTGGTTCTGGCTGAGTAGAAAGATCCTCTGATTGTGAGGGTCTGTCAACCTGAAGTAGTCATGTGGATCTCAACAGTTTAATTCTCTCACCAGAAGTTCTTGTCACCTGAAGTTTATTGAAGGAGTTATTTTGCTTTTAATTTTTGTTGGTTGTTGTTGTTTTTATCCAACATTAATCAGCAACATCTGTTTTCTGTTAAATATGTATTTCCTTGCCATACTTATTATTAGCACTTGTAAACAAGGAACAGCGTGCTAATCAGATTCAAGGAAAAGTGATATATTTAATACAAATCTTCCATACTTCCATCCATTTTTCTTTTCTTTTTTTTTTTTTGTTTGTTTGTTTTTTTCCATAAATTATTTGGTGGCTGCTATTTAAAACTATAACAATATTTTAACAAATATTGTCACATGCTTTGTCTCTGGGGAGTTCAAAATTTTTGCCAGGCTAGCAACAAATAAACGGATTTGGGTAAGATATGAGAAAGAAGGATTGATCTTCCTTCTTTATTTTCTTACCCCAACAGTACTGAGTATCAAATTGAATACATTTGTGACTATGAGAAAGTATTCTTGAAAACCAGTTCTAATCCTGTTTACCAATTCTAATGCCACATGTTTGAAACCTCTAAACCTCTTTTTAGCCTGTCTCTGAGCTTTATATCCAGCTTTAATGACAGCGACAATGAGAGTTCTAGCACACACTTTCATTGCTTCTCTTCATATTGCTGATTTTGGAGTTAAGATTGAACTCAACCCCAACAGAGCTTCAACAAGACATTGAAACCTTTCTGCCACCTGGAATTGCATTAGGAGAACATTTAAATTCACAAAACTCAGCACTGGTTGTCACCCAATGCCACTGGCCTTCACAGGGACATCACTACGATGGTTTCAGTGCTTTTATCCGCAAGTTCTCCCCCAGCTTCAAGACTTTAGTTTTCACCTGTATGGAAACAGCAGAAGAGATTTGAAGCCCCAGATTTACAGCATCTGAGAGTGTGGATACTCAATGTCCTTCAGGTGAAAACAAGGCAAAATGGGGTCATTTTGTTTATTGCACTTATCTCCTGGTTTTAATGCCTCAATTTCTTTAGAGCTGTTTAATTGAAAATTGCTTCCCCAATGTTACAGTGCAAGAGCTGGTGAAGACAGATGCCCACTCATGAACAGCTTTCCTGCTTTGCAGTGGCCAGAAGCTTCCATCCCAGAGCTCTTGTGCAACAGGCCTCTTATGGAAGAGAGAGAAACACCTGTTGCAGTGATCTAAAACTGCAGCATCCGCTCTCACCAGGCTCCTAAAATAATATTCTGCCGGCGGAGGTCCTGGGAGACTGGGCAGACAACATCACAGAAATCTAGAGGAACAGTGCTAAACAACATGCATAAATCAGTGTGGCAGGAAGAAGAGCAGATCATAGCAAAGCAGTTCCTCCCCTTGGCCAAAATATGTTGGGTGCTGAGTGTCAGTGACATTTCTGCCTGTTTTCTTTATTAAAACAATTTTCTGGAGCTAGAAAGGACTTGTTGGGCTGCTTGCTTGGAAACCAGAGAAGTTATGAACACTGTGGGGCTTTATCTGCAAGATGACCACATGTAGAAAACGACCAGATCATGACCAATGCTGACCTTTCTTCATGGTGCTGCTTTTCAGAGTGGTCAAGTGTAACAAAATAGAAGGAAACTTTTGCACCTTCTGCACAAACCCCCAAGAAATAAATTGCATGGCATCCTTGGAAACATGCATCTCAATGGAATTTTCCAGGAAACTGGAGGGATGTCCTTGATCTATTTCTAGGTGGAAAACACCTCTTTTGCAAATATATTTCATAAAATTAAATTGCCATATAGCTTTAGCAGTTTCTTTTTTTGTTGATTAGAGAAGAAATTTTCTTTCCAGTCATGTGGAATTTTGAAACAGTCCAGACCATCAATGCTGTATCTTCTGTCTCAATAAATACCCAGAATGTCTCTGGCACCATTTGCAATATATGAGATAAAGCAGGTACTTTAAAGTAGTCATCTTGAAATGAAAATTAAAAATGGGATATAAAATGTGAAGCTCTACTGAGGAAGGACTTGGAAACCAAGCCTACCCCTGTTTAAATATTTATAAAATTGGAAGCAATAAATTCTGTATTCCCTCTCCTTCTAATAGTGTGATTAAAACAAGAAAAAAACCCCAATGAAATAACAATTTCAAGATTGTTTTTCAAGGCTCACTCAGCCTTTCAGAAACAAAAATCTTTGCAATACGCAAAGAATTTTTTTGGGCCTTCTCTGGAACATCAGACAATCAGAATGGTTCAGCCATTCAATAAAAATTTGTGGAAGGTAATAAACAAAGTAAGTAGGACTGACAGAGGTATTATAAATGTTACATGTTTTATAATGTTAAGTGGTTTTTTTCTTACACATTCTGAGTGAAAAAATAATATTACACTAAGACTAAACACATGCTCACACTTATCCAACACTCTTCATGGATGCAGTTGAATTATGGTTAATTCCATTAGGACTGTACATACTGTTCACACATCCCACTTGTTTCAGCAATTTCTCTTTATCATAAAAATTTCATAAATTTATCATAAATTTCTCTTCATAAAAAGAGAGGTCCCATGGCCTAATTTGATTCTTGAAACAGCAGATGGCCATCCCATACTGATAATTCAAAACATCACGCTGTCAAAGTACCTTTCCTTTTCTTCAGAACTCTTGGAAGGTTCATTCGTGACTCTCAAGGCAGAAAATAAATGAGTTAAGACCAGATTGTGTGTGGACATCTCAGCATAGAAGTTACCTGTGCATGATGCTAATAAATGTGGTGTATATTGAAAGATCACTGGCAACCTCCCAGGCTGATGGAAGAAGAGATGGAAAGCAAAAAGCCTGGCACACCAAATTCATCCAGAAATACCTTGGTTTCCTGCTATCACTTCTTATCAAAGAATGTTTGCCTTTAACTTAGGTGGGCAGCCCTTTGATTTGCCTCTGTGAAATAACCCTGGTCCTAATGCAGGTTTTTTGGTGAACAAGAATGAGACAAAGCCTTGAATGAAAACACTAGGTGCTGAGATAATTTTAATTTTTATTTAAAGATGTGGTTTCAGCATGTTGATAGAAACAACAAAAGCAAGAGGATGGGTCTTGTATGAAGATTAGGGTACCTGAAGGAAGATGAAATCACTTGTGTTTGAGGAAGAGCTGTTTGAGCAGGTGATCCTTGAGATAAAATGGTTTATAAACCCTGTCAGAGAATTTGACAACTGTGATGTGCCAGACCACAGAAGGCAACAGAGTCCAAAGATGAAGGCAGCCCAAGATTTCCCAGGGAACAGATATCAAGAGGGTTTAATTCCAAGGTGAACTGATGTACAGTCCCATAAATCTATCACCAAGGCTCATTAATAGCAAGTAGAATAGGGCAGGTATTTATGCAAGCTGCACTAAAAATTAGTATTTTCCAAATGCTGCATTTAAAGCCATAGACACAGTGACACAAATTTTCCACCATGAAAAAAAATTGCCTTAAAAATATTTTGAAGATGTGAACGGTCTTTCTAAATTTTAAAGATTTCAAATGTAATATGACCATGCAAATATAATGAAATCAAAAGTTTGTGGGGAAAAACCCCCAAAGAGATGGTATGAGAATTTTGATATATTTTTTTTTTCCAATTTAAATAGTATATGTATCATGGTTGTTCTTTGTTTGAACACATAATGTTTGTGCACATTAACAAACACTTGTGCATAAATTAATATTTAAATGTGTGAGTGTTTGTGTGTTTATATATACACCTACATGTGTACATGTACACATTATACATGCATAACTCTATTAAATCATAACATGAACTATTTTGTGGGTAAAATATTGTAACTGTTTTGTTCTGATTTTAGACTCATTGAAAGCATTCCTATGCCATTTATTTTTTAAAATAAAAGCATAAGGACTGCAAAGTGCAGTGAAAGTCTGGTGAGGAATGCATGAGCAATTAAATTTGATCTTTTTTTTATTGCAGCTCCCATGACAGGATTAAGCAGTTATCATTTATATACATCATTTGCAGCCAATAAACGTTAGGAATATTTATTATTTCACATGGCAATGTTGTCTCGCAGCCAGCATGTCACCATTCTGCTTTTACCAGAGATTTTCCTCAAAGTCTTCAAACAGCTGAAGTTCTTTAACCCTAAAACACACAGAGAGTGTTTTAGTTTCAGCTAAAGGAAACATGAAGGAAGGAAGTCATAGAGCTCAGATAATAATTTTTCCCTGATCCAGCCAAAAACTCAAACAGCCACACATTGTTCAAGAAATGGGAATACCTCCCTAATTATTAGGAATAGTTATCTTCAAGGACTCTCCTGCTGAGGCACTGCTGGGACAAACTTCAATGTATTTTTAAAAGGACTCACCAGAAGAAAAAGAAGCATACAAAAGAAAATGTTTATAAAAATAGAGCTCACTCCATCCAAGTACTGAAACTTCAGCTCAATTCTAAATATAAAATTCATTACATTGCATAAAAGTGGAATCTTTTTGAGCATGAATTTAAACATGGGCAGAACTGCCTAGTGGGCTTAGGATCATAAACCACAAACATCTAATTTCAAAACTACATTTTTTCCCTGTGGATTTAAGTAAGGGAATGCATAGCTGTTTCATACAATCTTCTGTTTCTTCCCACATGATTGCCAATTACCTGCACAGGTATCAGACTTAAACTAGCACATTTAATTTCAGGAATGCAATTTTCCCAGGGATTTTAATGAAAACCATATCTGTAGTATGTGTGTGAGGGATCCTCATTAGACAAAATTTCATGGAAATTTGCATTTAAGTTTCACTCAAATTAAGGAAGGCAGTTGTCTTTCTTTGGCATAATGCAATTATTTGGTATGCTTCAGAAATACAGTTTCTCAAAAGCAGGAACCAACTCTAAGAACAGAAAAATCTGCCTGTTCCAATGGCATTTACCATGTCTTTTACCTAAAGAAGTCTCTATTTGTTATATCAGTGCCTGTAGTAAAGTGGGTGAACTTTATCTTCCTGTGCTTGACCATTGAATCAAGTTCACTTTTTCAGAATTTTTTTTCAGATGGACTAGAAAAGTTTGTTGCCACGTATCAAGCTAGAGTAAGATGACTTTCATTTTATTTTTTCCAGCTTGGGACAAAAATAGTAAAATACAATCCCCCCAAATAAACATTTATCCTTAATTTTTTTAATGCATGATACTAACCCTTTCTATTCCATTTCAATAACATTTATTTAGTAAAAATAATTGGATATTGAATTAAAATGAACAAAAATAATTGTGATCAATCATCTTGATTTTTCAATAAAGATTGAGTGATACAGAGATATTATAAAAAATCTATTGTCAGTATTTTTTAGTTTTCAGATTTTCATCTCAATAGGTATTTATGATGTTGATGGTTTGCATTTATTGTTTTGGTTTTATTGAATACCCACTTCTATGTGCCAAAACAGCATCCAGCTTAGCTGCTTCCTTACCTTAGACCATGTGCACATTTACCACTAAAAATATCTTCTTATGGCAAGGTAATTTTTGTATTCAAAAATTGTAGGTGGTTTTATTTTTATTTAATACAGAGAAAGCCCTGGGAGAGGATCTCTTCTAATTTTGTTTCTATTCAATGAAAAGGAATGGGTTGAAATTTTACAGATTAGGGAGAGACAGAAGTCTTTAATTAATGACTTTTTTGCATTATGTTCCATGTTTAATTGCATCTCAGCAGCTACCTAATAGCATATCAGCACCAAGAGTTAAAATCTTTGGTATGGAAAGGCCTCAGACATATTGGGCTAATAAATTTCTTTCCAAGACAGAAATGTTACTTTTTCACAAGAAAACTAGAATGTGTAAAATCTTTTTTTCTGGATTATCTCACGTCATTTGACAACAAGAATTTTATTAAATTCTCATATCTTCCAAAGTATGGCAGATCCCTTGGAAGCTGATTGGTTTCAGATAACTCTGTAAGCATATCTACAAATATTTTAGAAGCTGGTCCAGACTACAAATGTGGTGGGGGCTGTTCACACGTTTAAACCATATAGAAAAAATTATTCCTCCTCTTGGGTACAACCCCTGGTTCTTCTCAGCCTTTGGTTGGAGCCATCTCAGACTCTTAAACTTTATATTTTTGAAGTGCTTTGTCCATGCTGCCTTCCAGGTTCTTCCTCACTCAGGGTGCAAGAGCATCCAACCCATCATTCCTTACCCTTTTTCTCCATTAAAAAAAAAGCGTGACATGACTGGAAGCAGAGCATACAAATCTCATCTCAAAATATTCAGGAGGGTCTAAATGAGAATTTACTTAGATGAAAGACCTACAAGATGAAATTTCAAGCTCAAAAAAAAAAAAAAAAGCTGTGACAAATAGTGCAGAAATATACGCAAGGGCCTGGAAGAAATCAAGGAAATGAGAAACAGCAAACATGGGTTTGTCAAGCAGAAATTATCATAGAGAATAAAATTTATTTTGATGATTAAATAATGGCATTGGTGCATTGAGGAAAAAATAATAGTTATGAAGTGTCTTGTACCCAAAGAATGCTGCTGACATAGTTTCATGGGGTTTTTATTTTCTGCAGGAATGGTGGAATGGGGTAAAACTGTTTGGAAAAAGCACTCGGACATCCATTAGGCAGAGTTCATTGTCAGAATGATTTGAAGCATGAGGAAGTACTTTTCAGGTGGCCACCTCATCCTTGATCCTGTCCAATGTCCTCAGAAAAATGGAGGATGGAAGAGTTTGTAGTTTATAAAATCTGAAGGTTAGAAAACAGGAATGAAATGAAAGAACCTTGAAAAACACCATAGGCCATGTTCTGAAAATAGTCCAATGAGTGCAAGTGTGGAAGAAACCAAGGAAATGAGTAATTAGCAAACATGGGTTTTCCTTTTTTCTCAAGGAGGAACAATCAGCAGGGCAAAATGGGGAGCAATCTGGCAGAGCAGCAGCTCTTCAGCTACACACCAAGGCTGACTGATTTTAAAAGCTGGACACAGACCAGAATTGCCACAGTTTTGGGTAAAAAAAAGGCAGTGACATATTTAAGTATGATTCCACAAGATGTGAAAACTAACATGCCCTCTGTTTTACCCAGTACATACCTAATCCAGTTTCTGTTTCAAAAAATACGTATACTAAATGTTAAAAATGCAGAAGAGGGAAATAGAATGGAAAAAAAAATCACAACCAGAAAAATAAACCTACAGGGAAAGATTCAAAAGCTGGCAAGGTTTAGCCTGAAAAAAGAGAAGTCAAAAGAGGGAGTTATGAGAAAGCATATATGAGGATCCTCTTTCAGGAAAGAAGGAGAATGCATCTCATAGGTAATGTATGCAATCTCCATCCCCTGAGGTCTTAAAATACAGATTAAACAAATAACTTTCTGAAATGACACAGTTATGGACGATTTGACTTTGACGTAGGGGTTGGACTACTTTACACCTAGAAGTGCTTTCCAGGCCTATTTTTCAATGACAAGATGAAGTTTTTGAGCACTATCCAAGAGAAATAGTGGATTGTTTACAAAGTCATCTTTATTCTGTAAAAGCTGATGAAACTCTATAGCTGGAAAAATTAATGTACTCATAATGATTTCTGTGTGTGAAATCAGTGAGGGGAAAGTATGCACTTCAAATCAGAGTTTTGTGTGCCTTGTTGTGCTTCAACATTGAGCCTTTCACTAAATAGCTTTCTAGGAGGATGCAAGTTGTCCAGGAAAAAGAAATTATGTAGAATTTACTGACACTAAATCTAATCCAAGTTTGTCTTCATTGCCTGCACTAATCCACATGTTTTTACTCCACCCCTCTAATGTAGTTTCAGACTCAAGGTTACATCAATCCCCTAAAGCTATTAATCAGTTCCCAACTGCACTTAATCCATGCCAAACAAAAACATAACTAGGTACTTACAATAATTTCTAAAACCTTTTATTCAAAAGACTTCAACAAAGAAATTATTGGAGGCTTCTAATTCAAGCATCTCAGACATGAAAAAAAAATACAGGGAGATCTGTGCAAAACCTTTCCAAATCTATAGAAATAGTTCTTTCTATGCTATTAAAAAAATGAAATAATCTTCCAGATGTAACATAGCTAAGATTTATAATGAGAATGAAAATGTAAAGACAGCATCTACTAAAAAATTTATGACAAGGAAGTAAAAATTAAACCAAATAACAGAAAAACCCTGCCAGATATCAAAATGTCCTCACAAATTTCTTTAGAAACCAGTTTTTACTTTATGAGTATAAAACTTTAGGTCCCTTTTAGTAGGTTTTCAGGCATCTCTTTGAGTTGTGTGAAATGTTAGTGAATAATTTTTATGCAGATCTGAACAAAGAGAAGAAAATATTGACACGTCTGCACATCAAAAAAGCAATACCTGCATTGAAATACTGGAAAAAGTAATGAAGTCAATGCAAAGGCTCATCCCATATACTTTGGATGGCTGAATGTACTTTACTTCAATAGAAAAACGGAAAGCAACCAGGAAAACTGCAAAAATAAGGGGTCATGGGACAAATGTACATATTCTAGCAATATCAGAGTTAAAGGAAGTTGCAAAATCATACTATTCCTGATTTCTCTAGAAGCAGAATTCTCTACGTGTGCATAACATAGAGCAAAGGTTTTACTTTCCATATATTTGTCATCTCTAGAATTAAAGCCTTTAAGAAGGCAACTTGCTAAGCACCACTGTACAAATTTTGAAATTAATGACTGATAACTTACAATAAATGTTAACAGAAACAAACAAAACAAAAAAAAAGGATTCTAAGCACTAATTCTTCTCCAAAAGGCCAGATTCTATCTCAGCTGTAGCCCACATACAATTTCTACTTTCTTAAACAATTTCTTCAAAAAGATCCATAAAATGAAGAATAATATCTTACAAAATTACTTTAGCCAGTCACATGTGTGCCTACCTTCAAACTGTTCTTAATCCTTCATGCTATATCTTTACAGATGGAAACAAAAGAGTACATCCTTTGGACAAAGCAACTATAAAAGTAACATGAAAAATATAATCTGAATGACTCTGAATGGTTTCACAAGAAAATTAATTTCAATTTACAAGTTTACAAGAGGGGATAAAAATGTGTAAACTCTCTACCATATTTGAATTCTGTTCTGCTTTTAAAAAAATAGTAGATACACTGACAGGCAGACAGGCAGTTGTAAAAAAATATCTGTTACCACCAACCCATGACATCATTTCCACCTTTGCCGGGTAGACATTGCTCCATTCATGTTTGGAAAACTGCTGCTATGCCAGGGATGTGACAACACAACAACATGACAGTATCACAAGCAGCCACACCTGACAGGGTTTTAGTCTAGCCACAATCACCAAATGTGACAATGACAATCTATTTACAACAGGACTCAATCTCCCCATGTTTTGGGATGGATTTTTGGTTAACACCAAAAGTTGCACCAACTGTTATTTTATTTCACATGTGCCAGCTTGATTAAATCTGAGTGGTTTTTACTGGCTCTAACCAAAATCCCATTTGGTAGTTCTCAAACATTTTGTGGAACACCATCATCTGGAACATGTTCAGATCATTCAAAGCAGCAGAGCTTTTCTTAGCAGAAGTTCCTTGTTTTGTCCTCAGACTTTGAAATTAGCTGAAGGATTCATAGGAGTGGAGCTGGACATCTGCACTCTATCAGTCACACATCTGAGGGAGGGAGCAACCATAAATTAATCTATCCGGAATTGTCCATAATTTATGATTCCTCAATTCTCCAACCATTTCTAAAGGCAACATGTGACTAATTTATGATTTCTTTCATTTTCTTTGTCCTTCTCCCTGACAATATCCATTCTTCTTCCAACTGCAAACCATAATCTGACTTGTGGGGGATCTGTCCTTGCTAGCTAGGGGCAGGCAGATATGGTGAGGTTCTTGGTGGTCTGCTGCTACATGCAGAAAAGTAATCTAGTCAGAGTTCAAACCTCATTTCAGCTGAAGACTTATTTTTCTCATTTGCAAAGTATTCCTCCAAAACATTTAAAATCTTTTCAGATGCTTCCTCTCCACTGTCACCACAAGGTAAGATTGGTGTGTACATTAAAATACTTGAGGGAAGTTTCTACCATGCCTGCTTAGATAGACAAAACCAGAGCACCACAAAGGCATAGATTTGAGAACTTGGCCTTTATACCATCTGCTTCGAACTTTGCTGCTATTTTATCTGAAATAATATTGCATCTTGGCCTTAGCCTTATTGTCTTGAAGCTGCAGTGTACACTCTCATTTATTCCACAGAAAACACTTGTGACTAGAGAGCTTTTCAGTGCTTTCAGATCACATTCCCAAATGTATGCTATACCCTAATCAAACTGATGCTCAGCTAAGTGATTCTTGAGTTCTTGTCTGCAAAGATGTCTCTAAAAATGCATTCATGACTGCTGCCACCACCAGAAATTCTGAAGGGTGAAATTCCTAAAGGATATCATCTAGCTACCTCAAAGTTATGGAGTTTGCTGCCAAAGTTTTCAGAATTTTGTATCAATACACAAGTGTATGTGCAGAAATAAAGATATTTATGCATGAATATGCACAGGACTAGCTGGGAATGTGTGGCAAACTTGGAGACAGGACTGGTCTCTTGTAGCTCTGACTGGTGCTGTAAATCAGACCACAGAAGTGGATTTATCCCCTAACTCTGAACAGAAGGATTTAGCAGACAGTTTGAAAGCTGACTTTATACTCACACAGCACCTTTCACTCTAAAACAAGTTCCTTAGCCTTGATTAAACCTCCCCACCCACAACAGAGCAAATAATACAAGAATTGCCCCTTGCAAGGTTTCTGCTGATAGCAGGGGTGGCTCATGTCCCAGAGTGGAGAAGATTGATGCCTTATTCCTGCATAAAAGCTCAGCAAAGGGACAAGTGGCTCAAGTGGTTGCTTTAAACATGAACGAGAGCCTGGTCTCTCGTCTCCTCAATCTTCCCACAGGCTGGGCCAAACCATCCTTCTTTCTTTATTTGATGACTTAATTCCCAAGGTGAAATTCCCAGCCCCTCAACTCCATCAATACCTTGGACTTACACTAGTGCAAGGAGGAGCAGCAAATGTGTCTCTTCTGCCTCTCTCCACCCAGACCCACCCTCCAAGTGCAGTAGAAAACTGGACTTCCATTCAAATCTTTGTCCACTTGTTGATATTGACTAAGGAGAAGGGAGTGAACTGTCTCCTCTTCCAAGCAGCTGTAAGCCTTAATTGGGGTCAGCAAGCCATAATTCACATAGTTTGCCTGCTTAAATTGCAAAAAGAATTTTAGCCACGCCATCCAACAGCAAGGGGGGCAAGGGGGAGGGAATGTCTACTAAAAAAATCACAGTGTCGTGCAAGGAGGGGTTTTTTTGAGACTTGTTTGGAAAGAGTGCTAATAACCACACATTCAAAAATGTGTTGACATCACTCACAGCAACGGGCAGTGGCCCAAGGATTACGCCAGGGACAGCAGCTTGTTCCAATCAAGAGCAGAACAGCAGTGCAGAAAACAATGAAAAACATTCCCTCCTGTGGGATACAGATCCAAGCTGGCTCATGAGCCATAACCACTGTGCAGGAATATTTGCTGTGAAGAGGAGCTGTCATGCAGTGACCTGCAGGGAAGGTATTTTGTGCAGAGAACAAAGCAGAACTAAATGCCATGGTGAGGAGGTCTAAGGGGGTTTATCTCACTTGCAGCTTGCTGTTTCACAAGCAGGCTGACTCCAGGCCTGCTACACGTGCTGTACAAATAGCCTGCGAAACATAATTTGCATAGGGATTTTCCTTTATTTCCCCTATATTTTTGCAATATGTGCCATGATGGGGACGTTTGATTTGGAGACACTGCTGTACAAAATGCATCCTGCAGTGTAAGCATTCACTCGAGTCCTGATGACTTGAAAAGACATTTGTGGGTCCACCTCAAGTTCATCTGCTGGGTGGACTTGCTCTGCATATCACATTTCAGTGTATCATAAAAAATGATAATTCTTTTTTACCTGGAAAACACATTTTGTTTATAATTTCAGACAATAAAAACGAAGCAGAGTAAATGTCACAGAACCCTTAAAGTTCAACAAAAGATATGGAAGGGCAAATAGTTTAAAAGACACCAAAGCTGGAGGATATGGTGTAAAACCTGAAACAAAAATTATATTTTGAGTTGTAATGAGGGGATAGGGAGAGAAAGACAAGCTTATTGAAAACTGAGATGCCAGCAATGCATAAATAATGGGAAATGACCAGGGCAATTAAAAGCCATCAGTCTGTTCTCCTGTTTTCCGTTCCCACGGAAGAAAACACAATTTTTAGTGGGAAGAGAAGATAAGGGAAGGGAAGGGAAGAGAAGGGAAGGGGAAAGAAGGGGAGGGGAGGGAAGGGAAGGTTCCGAGAAGGTTCCGGGAAGGTTCCGGGAAGGTTTTGGGAAGGGAAGCTTTCGGGAAGGTTTCGGGAAGGTTTCGGAAAGGTTTCGAAAAGGTTTCGGGAAGGTTTCGGGAAGGTTTCGGGAAGAATTTGGGAAGGGAAGGTTTCGGGAAGGTTTCGGTAAGGTAAGGGAAGGTTTCGGGAAGGTTTCGGGAAGGATTTGGGAAGGGAAGGTTTCGGGAAGGTTTCGGGAAGGTTTCAGGAAGGTTTCGGGAAG
>JAHLSL010013744.1:0-33913 GCA_025920805.1 Petroica traversi | reverse complement strand
CCCCCGAGCTGCGGCCGTCTCCCTCGGGCTGCTGCAGGTGGTGTGGGCGGAGTCGGACGAGGGTCTTCAGAGTCTGATTCGCAGCGTATTTAGCGTTGCGCTCGTGCAAGCTGATAGCAGTGGGATATCACTGGAATTGCTGGCTGCGTTTGTACCTGTGTCTCTTTCTTAAATGAAAACAGATTGGCCGATACTGACAAGTAAACATATAGATGGTAAGGAGAATGGCAAGCCCAAGGGGCATGGAGGCTATGTCCTTCTGATCACACGGGTGCAATCTGCAAACTCACCCCCTTCTGCACTACCCTCCCGACCCCCAAGTAAAGTGTCGAACTTATGAAAGGCAAAACTTGTGATTTGACGCGAGGATCCTAAAAACGTCGGTGTTTAGATTAGCAAATACGTTTAATCGTGCTTTGTTGTTCAACTTGCAGGAGTGTTTTGTAGGAGCTTCTGTTGAAACGGGAGAAAGCTAGTCTTCTCTTCATCATTACTGTTCATTTATACTGCACCTGTGTTGCCAGACAAATGGGAAAGGGAGGTGGAGTAGGTGTAGATGCTGTACAAATGCATGTAAGCTGGTTAGTTATATTCGCGTGAATAAAGGTGCATCTGTATTTAAGTACTTTGCAGTGCACATAAATTTTAAATTACGAAGCCAAACTAATCTGAGGCACTGATGAACTAACCTCTTGAGTGCTGGCAGTTCATCTTAATAAGATAAAAACCACTCTAAAAGTGTCATAACTGGAGCAGCCATTTCTCTTACATAGATCAGGACTGAGGAAGGATGTAATTCAATGAAGAAAATTAATATGAATGGTCGATTTTCATCACAGTGTATTTTTTAAATTAGCAGATATGGTATGTCAGAGAGTTGAATACAAATCTTGGTGGTAACCGAGAACCAAAGAGGCATGCAGGCAAGAATTCACTAGGGAATGCATTTACGCACATGCCGTGATAACGTGAATCTTACCTGTGCCTAAATTGAAGCTAAGATGCCTAATTTTGTGAGGTTGTCTGTGTAGCATTTATGTTGGTGTAAAGTTCTGCTTTAATTACTACATACAAAGCAGGTGACGTGCAATATGAAATAGTTAGGTTGAGGAGAAGCAGAGAGTAGCTCTTGGGTATAATTCTGATTTTTTTAAAGGACTGCTAGTGTGTTCGAAGGCTACATATGTTTTAGGTAGTTTGAATTGAGAGACAAATGGGAATATTGCTATTAAAGCAGTCTTATTTTAATCATTAGCTCATGTATACTCCTGGTTCTTTAATTAGTGAAGGTGCTGCCAGAAGAATGCTTTTGATGCCAAAGGGTGTGGTTTGTGGCAAGACAGTCTATGTCTTCAAATTGTTGGAATGTAGTTTGTGAAGAGATAGTACATAATGTGATAAGATGGTATGAGGTTATGTGTGGTAATGCAGTTGAATTTTGAACTTCGCATTCTAGGATTAGTTTTATTTGCTATCTTTGTTAAGGTGGTGGAGGGGAACTTCTGAAATTCTGTTATTTCCTTATGCTCTTAAATTAAAGTACTGGTTTAGTTTCTCATTGTGTGTAGGCTGAAAAAAACCAGTAACAACACACTGAGTGTGGTCTTACTGAGTTGTATAGTGCAGTTGTCCTATTTGAGGCTTGAAGTTTGCATTTGGAACATGGTTATGAGCCACCACCCGCTTTGCAACTCTGATTGCGTCGTGCCTAAGTACTTAATAATCATAGCTTTTGCTTCCAGTCGGGACATGAACATTTCCTTTGGGAGTAATGTGAAAGCCAGACTGCAATGGCTGCTAGAGATTGTGCATGCTCTAAGAAGGGTTCCCTGCAGCAATGAGTTTATACACTGTGAACCTCATTCAGCAGAAATGATATTTTTTATGGCAGCATGTAGCATTTCAGGAAACGTAAGACTAGTTGACTTGTGTACACTGATGAAGTGTTTCTATTCCAGCTCTGTCTCTGAAGATCTGGGTTGCAGACGGGGAGAGTTTAGCAGAAAGCATTATGGATCTGTGGAGCTTGTAAGTTTACATGTCCTGCTTACATGTCCTTCAGTTTATCAGCTTATAATGCTCTACATTATAAGAGCTCTAACCCTTTTCCTTTGCAAGTAAAAAATTGGAAAAAATGCTTTCTAAGCTGGACTTGAAAGTTATAAGTTAATATAAAGCAGCTTCTGAATGGATACATGTCAGACTTCCCTAAACCAGGACACAGGAATGGAAGTGTTAGATAAATACTGTGTTTACCTCCAGATGGAAATTGAGCCTTTTTTCCTCTTAGAAACTGAAAATGGCAAAATATTAGGGTAGTATTTAATGAAGTACTTACCGTTATGTAAATGATAAACTGTATACATGCTCACATGTGTACATACATGTGTATGTATTTTTATATGTGCATGGCTGATAACAGTGGGAGAGGGCTTAAAACTGAATGAACTACTCAGAATTAGGATTCCGGAAATGGTTACCTAGAATCTGTCAGTTATTCTGCATTTTCTTGAAATTCAAAGATTAAGTCGACACTTCGTTTTTCTCATATATAAATTTCTTCTACACTGTGAAAACATGTCAGCAGTTAAAACAGTGGCATTCTGATTACAAAGTCATAATGTAATTACATAAATTTACTGTAGAATAGCAGAAGTGGGGAGGAGTTAAGGAAGTGGACTCCAGCTCTGTTACTGAGGGAAGAAATTACAAGTTGTCTACTAGCTATAGTTGTAATTTTAGAGTTCTTAGGTAGCATATTTACAAATGTGTATGTAAATTGGTGGTCTAGTTGCTGGAAGTTGCGCTGTGGGAACACTAGGTATCTTTCTTTTCTTTCCATACATTCCACATCACAGATACAGTGTTTTAATCCAAAAATGCAAGTAAACTGTTTCTGGTAAGAGGCTCTTTGATTCCTAGTGCTTAGAGTCTTTTCCTGGAAAAGAAAAAGTTATTTATAATTATAAATTCACAGTAAGCTCACACGAATAGTCTTGTTACTTGGTTGTTTTCCTTAAAAATTCTGCTAGCATTTTATGAAAGCGTGTCATTTTTGGAGTACAGATGTTTAAAGGTTCATGTTGTCCTTTCGAATTTCTAAATGTTTAATACTTAACTTTTCTTGCGTCATGTTTTCCACTGTAGCATCTCATTCTGCCTCATTAGAGTTCTTACTGGGTCATTCAAAATCTTTAGTCAAATTGGTAATAGCTAGACAGGTCCCTTCTCTGTGGGGAGTCATGATGCCTGGAAAAAAAAGAAATGGTAGTAAGCTTTGATTGCTGATCGTATGGCTATTTTTGGAAATAGCATCTCTGTGTTAAACTCTCTTATAGCTTATATCTAGTGATGCTGATGGAGCCATTCAAAGAGCTGGACGGTTCCGTGTGGAAAATGGCTCCTCTGGTGAGGTAAGTGCCTGGAAATACTCATAGAAAGCTGAAAAATTTATTCAGGTTCAGTTATTTTTCACCTACGACAGATACATTTGCTGTTAATTCCTAAGGAAGAGGACTTTGAAAATTCTGGCATTTTGTTTCATTTTGGTAAAATTTTGCTCACTCAGTTGTCTTAGGAGAAAAATACCTCTGAATGACGCTTCAGAGTCTCTAGTTCATCACTCTATATGTATGCTGTCCCGGTGGTACTATGATGTTCAAGCTGACCCCTGTGCTTAAAAGTTTGCTCCGTGACGTGATAAGGTTTAGCTTCATTTTTTTGACCCTTAGCTGTCTATTGGCAGTCATGCTAATCTTTAAATAAGAGAGGAGGAAGTTGGAATGGAACCTCAGAGTCACTCCTTTCACTTTTCTTGCTGCTGAAACTCACAGTGTGCCCTGCAACTACTCCAGTGACACTTAGCTTTCCACTTACCTTCATTTTTTATTTTCCTTTGCAAAACTTTTTAATCTGTAAATACCACCTTAATACTGAAAGAAAGAAGACCTCATATTCTAGAAATACTTGTAAGATCTTGGTAAAGTGTGTATTGAACTAATAGTAACAGCAGACTGTTACTGATCATCTGTTTGCATCAGCACTGACTGCAGAGTTGAAAGCAATCTAACTATTCTGCATTGGTTCTTTAGGGGTCATGTTTGGTCCTCTGTCTTCTTAGCTCAGTGTCACGCATTTCAAAAGCTGACTAGCTCATATAGCAGAAAGATTCGTAGAGTGGGTGATGAATGGCCGCATGGTGAGTGAATATGGAGAATGGCTTTTTCTTCGTACGTTAGTTCATAGTGGGAAAGGACTTGAGGGGTGCTTGGGAATTTACCTTAATTTCTGAGAAATAACACTGAAGAACTTCCAAAGCATGCTTTGGTCAAGCAAGGTGACTTTGAAGATTAATTTGGGAAGAACTGAAAAAATGAAACCTGAAGGCATTAATTTATTTAAGTTTTAAAAATGTTTGTCTTCAAATTCCCCATTGAAAGACCTTCTTTTCACTGACATTCTAAGACATTTCCCATATTAGTGGTACAGTAGGACAAGACTTAGCTGCTTAGAAATTAGAAAAAAGGGTAAATGAGAGAGAGAAATTTTCATTTCACCTACACACCAACTGACTTCAGAAAAATCCTGGCTTTTTAAAAAGTAGTGTACATCTAAAATTTCAGGTGAATCAGCCAGTCTTTAGTTCCTTTGGCCTATATTTTGTTCCTTTTTTTCACTTGTTATTTAATGTAACAGTCTCCCAATTCTATTTCAGAATTCAGACTACGCTCCAGGTACATGGCACAGAACAGATGTGCATTTGGAAAACCCAGAGTATCATACAAGATGGTACTTCAAGTATTTTTTAGGGAAAGGTAATTTTTTTTTTGCAGATGGATTGGAATTTGGACCAATGAAAATGTAATATAGTTTTGAATTGTTATTTCAGTATGGAAAAATGTATGGAGTTAATTTAGTATTAAAACATTTTCTGTCCTGTACATGAAACAAGTCCTTGTTTCATGTTTTTAACCTGAAAACTCTGTATGGAGTGAAACCCCTGCTACCAAAAAGGGATGTTTTGAAACTCTTCTTGGCTATGAAAGCTGTACCTATCTCTTGGAGTGGTGTTTTTACACGTCTGTATATAAGTACGTAATTAATTATGCAATTATATATTTTTATGTATGAGTGCAGATATTTACAGGCATCTCTCTGATTCTGCACACGAGTGGATGGGTGTGTCTTCTCTATGGTTGATAGTGCTGCTTGTTTTTCTCCCAACAGTTCATCAGAATTATATAGGTACAGATGCAGAGAAGAACCCTTTCTTTCTGTCTGTTGTACTGTCTGACCAAAATAATCAGCGCATTCCTCAATACCATTCAATACTTTGGAGAAAAACAGTAAGAAACAAATACTTAACTGCTGTTCTGACTTCTGTTTGTTTGTTTTGGATATGTTTATCATATGCTTTTTCCTCTTTCTCTAGAATTCCAGTATTTATCACACATTTTGATTTTATATAATAAGAATATATTATTCTATCTATAGTAGATAAAACGAAAGTAAATTTGCAGATAACATTATAATTTTTGACAGAGATTTGTAATATCAGATATTTTGTAATTGTTCTAATGACTGCTTTTTTTTAGAAATGATGCCTAAATTGTTCTTGGTTATATTCTGTGATCAGTTTAGGCGGACTTTTTACTGCTTTTAGGATTTTCTTGTACAGTGGTAAGAAAATAGGCAGGTCTGATATTGATTTCACTTTTTTTCCACTTAATGTTCCATGAGAGTCTTTTATCCAAGCAGTTGTTTTAAAACTCACTGGTAGGCATGCATGGTTCGCTTTTTTTTTTTCTCCCTGCAGCACTCATTACTTTTTTTCTCTAAATCAGCAGTAAGTATAGGTAATTAAAATTACCTTGGTTTTCTTCTTTGTTTCCTTTTTTACCTTAATTGTTTTTATTAGTATTCCTATTTGAATATGCAGAAAAAACTAGTATGTCCTGTAATATATCCTAGCTTTTCTTGTTTACAGGGTACTCAGAAAATATGTCTCCCTTACAGTCCCACAAAAACATTATCAGTGAAATCTATATTGAGGTAATGAGTTTAGATATTTGCCTGTATACCTTTTCCTGTAATTCAGAGTTTGTGTTCCATGGTTTTCATAATAAATTCATAAAAACCGTAAAAATGGTTTTGCAAATCTTAATCATAAAAGACAACGAAAAGTGGTTTTGAAGACTGTTCTGCAATAGGTGAAGTGAAAATTTATAATGGAGACAAATTCTTAGCACTTTTGCTTTAGCTGAGGGACAATTTTCAATTTAATTGGAGAGCAGGTACTAAGTGGAACTGCACTGATGGAGAAGAAGTATCTTTTAAAATTAGGCAATAAAAAGAGCTAAGGAACAGCAGATTTTCACTGGTGGTTATTATGAGGTCCTAGCAGGAGGAAGCAAGCAATCAAGATGCCAAGAATTATTTCTTCAGCTGATTGTCTTAATCTAGGTCTCACTACAGGTATATTATGCACAGTGAAGCCAAGAAAATTCCTACTTTCAGCTAGAGTTTGTATGAGCATGCTTGTACTCTGCCCTGCCTCTTTTGTGGCAGAAGAGAATATAAAGTGAGGAAGCCCAACACTGTTTTTATTTCTTTGAACAATTTCATCAGCTGAAATCTCAGAGCAGTGGTTTTTAAAGCATTAATTCAAATTTAATCTGCAGTTTTTACAATCTCATCATATGGTGTGTTTTCTCAAATCCCTCACTGACAATGTCATCAAATGGATTTTCTGTAAGGGTTTTAGCTTCTCTAGGAACTCATTAAAAGTGCCTTTTACTTAACAAATAGCGTGTACCAGATAAATGAGTGGTTTGCAGGTTTTTAAAACCTGTAATCTGTATAGAGTAGGAACAAATGTCTCTTGTTTGATTGAAGCCGGGCCACCGGTTAACACTGCCAGTGCCTATGTGAAAGGAGAATACAAGAAGCACACTACGTGTTTTGGTGTGAAGTCACTACCTACAGATCTAGATGTTCCTGCTACTGCACAAGATTTATGAGAGGCCCCAGGCTACTGAATTTGCCTGAGAGGCTATCAGGCCCTTGAGCCTCGCTTCTTAAATCTGTTTTCCTGGACTGGGGCTGTGTTTTGGAGTGTCAAGATGGTGAGTTGAAAACACTTCAGATACATTTCATCTTCTTCCTCAAGTTGAGCTAAGTGCCCTCTTTGAACTCCTACCGTTTTGGCTTGAATAATGTTCCTGGTTGTCTGCTGCATTCTAGACCTGCAGAAGTACCTGATTTTCCTTGTCTGCCCACCAGTCACTGAAGTCACTCTTCCTAACATCCCTTTCCAACCCAGCCTTTCTCTCCACTCCACCCACAAGTGTGTATTTCATCAGGCATCCCAGGGTGGCAAAACTGTCATCCATTAGCTAGGGTCATAACTGTGGCTAAAACACCCTGACATGTTCCATCCTGTGATGCTCCAGTATTCTACAGACGAAAATTGTAGGCTTGTTTCTCGCAGGGTCTGTGCCAAATGCAGTCAGTTTCGTAAATGTCATCTCCTTTTGCCTGCTTCAGCTTGAACTGAAAACTCTTCCGTGACTGTTTTGTTCTTGCTTTTATGGGCCTTGAGCCATACCTCCGGCCAGATTGATATTCCTTTGACATTTCAGCCTGTTCACACCTGGTGTAAATCTAGGTACAGACTGTCTCAAAGAATTTTGGTTGTATTAATAAAGGCCCTTTTTCTAAATTCTTTGGAACGCTTTAGTACCTTTAAAAAGGAACTGGAGAAAATCATATCTGTACTGTGATCTAAGATAAGCAACAGTGGAAAGATTCCACCTCTATATGAGTTCACTGTGCCCCAGGCAGATTGCATTTGGTACTCCATGACATGCTGCACAGTCCTATAATGCTCAGGGGGGTAGGTGAAAGGGGTATAAACACAACAATAAATGCAGAAGTATGAGTTAAGAAAAAAATGCTATGGGTTAGATATTTCTGTTTATTGAGGCAGTTGATCTTGCTATTTATAAGAATACCTTTTCTGTTCTGCTTGTGAATCATTTCTGCATGAATCTGATGCTGAACTTCTCATTTTTCATGTGACTTGTATTGAATTATTTAAGAAGAGAGAGAACTTAAAAATAGAATCAGTTATTGACCCCTCCTAAAATGCTCACAATGATTATGTTAAAATCGGAAGTAAAAGGTGATGTAGTATAGCTCTGTGCTTTATAAGTATGTAAATTTAAACCTGATCTCCACACAGGGTCTTAGTAATTTCTGTTTTTAAAATACAAAAGAAATTTAGGGAGTGTTGAAAGTTAGTATTTTGGGAAAGAAATGGCAGCTCCCTGAAACATTCCATTTGACAGACACTCTTTGAACAGTTTATTTTGTAACTGGTTGTAACTGTGATCAATTGGTGGTTCAGCGTTGAAATGTGTACTTGCCTTTCCAGAAAGCTCTATTTCATTTTCATTTCAGTGCTATGAGTCTTGATAAATTTGAGAAGAGCCCAAGGGAAATTTTTCATCCTGAGATACAAAAGGTAGGAAGTGACTTTTTTTGTTTGATTATTTTTCTTTCTTATTTTCTGGAAATATAAGTAATTAAGTATAAATGCTACTAGTTCGTTTCTTCCAGTAGCAACTATTAATGATGATTATACATAATACTACTTAAGCTGTCTTTGTGCATTGAACTGGCCATTTCAAATCAAAACGTAAAACCACAAAACTATCAACCCTGTAGAATCTTTTGTGTGAGTGTGCTAAAGATACTCTTTTTGTTTACAGGATTTATTGGTTCTTGAAGAGCAAGAGGTAAATGTAAACTTACCGCTTCTAGCTCACAGACCTGTTCAGTGAATATAGCTTTGTGTTTTGACGTGCTTATGATGACTTTGAAGTCAATTGCTGGTTACAGTAAAAAGTTTAATGTTTTTAAAACATGACATCAAAAATAATTTTAAGCACCAACTTAGTATCTCATAATAATAGATCACAAACTTAGATTTATAATTTTATGCTATTCAAAAAAAATTTTAATGTATATTATTATATATTAGGAGATGGTATAAAATGTATGTTCCAATTTGTAGAATGTTTATAAAGATATGTATATAAAAGTCCTTAGAGGAAACAAATTTTTAGATCTTCTGTTTGATTGTCTGCTTATCATATAATATGTGGTTTTTTTTCTCAGGGATCTGTGAATTTTAAATTTGGAGTTCTTTATGCTAAGGATGGTCAGCTTACAGATGATGAAATGTTCAGTAATGGTGAGTTTTTCACCTTCTCCTTAATTGTTTTATTCATCTGAATGAAACAGAAGGAAGATAATGCCTACAGCTGGAAGCAAGACGGGACGTAATGGTTATATGAACGGTCGTTTTGTTGGGTTTTCATGTGAAAAATTGTAGCATAGGACCTTCTAATACTACAAGAAGTTGCTGTTGGAAGCCTACTATTACAGCTTGAAAGACAGTGAAATTAATCTCTCTTCTAGAAATAGACTCTGTGACATAATATTTAGAAGAAAGACGCAGTGAAGAAGGCGACTCATTAACTCGCTGCTTGTAGTTCTTTCGCTCTTTTGCAGCGCGATCACATTCTCCTATGCACAGCATTGGCGTTAGCAAAAGAGGTCACTGTGAAATGTCACATGATGATGTCTATTCTGCAAGGTTGGGATGCTGTTTCTGGAAAAGGCAGTAGGCTTGGAAGACATGAAAGGAAACAAATTCAGCTGAAACTTGTGTCCTGGAAGCAAGACCCATTTCCTTATTTTGATTATTTTTAAGACAAGTTCTATTGCTATGTGTGTGCTTTTTTGGTAACATTTCTCCCTCCCATGTGTAGAAACTGGAAGTGAAAGCTTTCAACGATTTTTGCATCTCTTGGGTGACACAATTACTTTGAAAGGCTGGTCAGGCTACAGAGGAGGACTGGACACTAAAAGTAAGCACTCATCTGAAGCAATAAAGGGGGGTGGAGCCGCAGTATAAATGTTTCTTATTGCATATTGTGCGTATTGTATATATTGTAGTTATGAAACAATCCCAAAACAGACTTCCTCGTATGCGTACTAAATGCTCTGCTTCACCAGGAAAGTCAGGTCAGATTAAGTCACTGGTATGGAATGCAGTTATGATATGTATTATCGAGGTGAACAGTTTCATTTTAAGTTGGAATGAGGTGAACAATAAGCTGACATGTTACTTGCTTCATGATAGTAGAATATTGTGGCTTGAAGACTCGTGTGATTTCAGGAGGGTATGTGAAAGATGTCATAGGCTGTAAGTGTGAATATGTAGATTAGTTTTAAACTTGGTTTGGACTCATGTAAAACATGCAGTGTGGACATTTTTTAAAATGGATCAGATAAAAAATGTCAACTAAAGAAGATTGGTAGAAACACTTGAAACTTGGAGGACATACTCCTTAAAATGTTGTCTTCCCTTACAGATGATACAACAGGAACCTGTTCCATCTATACAGTTTTTCAAGGGCATGAAATTATGTTCCATGTTTCAACCATGTTACCATATTCTAAAGAGAACAAGCAGCAGGTACGTGGTTCTCTCTATTTTATTTCCCTATTTATTTTTTAAATCACAAAATACAAAACTTTAATAGACCAGAAATCCTTTCTTTCTTATAAAGTTTTAGAATTGTAAGCTTTGAGACTTTTGCGCTTTTTTTCCTCAATATTCTACCTAATGCTGAAAATTCATGAAGTTTATTAGCATTAATGCATCCTGTCATCTCTGCTAAAGTACAAAAGATACTGGGAGAGATCTAAACTGTTTCACTGACACATGATTGAGTAGTGTGGTGTTCAGGTGACTTGAGGAGCTTCAGTGCTGTAATTATTACCTCAAAGATTTTAGGAAAACTGTAAATTATCCTGTGTGTGTATTGTAGGAATATTCACATGTGTAATACATAACTCCTGCTTGTGAAGCAGTTAGTAGCCTGAAAGAAATTCCCCTTGTGAGCATGTTAATGTTGGTAACTGTAAAGAAGTGCTGTCATACTCTCATGGATTAACTAGGTGGGTTCTTGTTCAAATGTGCTGTCATTCATTGCTCAAGCCTTTCTTTGTGTTTATGATGAAAAAAGTACTTTATAAGGACATGCATTTACTACACATTGTACATCTGTAATGATTTACCTAAATTATTTAAAAATTACTTGGTTTATTATTTATTATGTGTTCTTATAGTCATATAATTAGACAATAAAATTAAAATGCACTTTTTCTGTTTCTGTGTTAATTTTGTCCTGCTTTTTCCTTGGACTGATGACAATATTGCAGAAGGAAACAGAGGCCAACCAGGATTTTTTTCATAAAGAATAACTCAGCACTAGAGTTTTTTGTCCTTTTATTTCAAGTGGTAGATTTGCTTTTTTTTTTTGGAATGCTAGGGATTCCATGACCAATTCGTGAATATTAATTACGGAAACTATGAGTGCTTTTCTAAACATATGCAATATCTCCTATTCTAGAGCCTGCCTTGTTGTGTGCACCATGTCGTTGCTAGATTTACTTACTTATAGTTAAGTAACATTTTTATATTGCCCTCAGTCATACTGACTGTAATTTTTCTGTTTGCAGTTTAGGAATATTGTTTTATTTTTCTGTCATGGAATCACTAAGCTACTTATTTGTGTGTTGTAAGTTACTGTGTCTATCTTTATTTTTGCCTTTTCTTTTTTTCCTTTTATATTTTCCTTTTTTTTTTCCAGGTAGAAAGGAAGCGGCATATTGGAAATGACATTGTCACTATCATATTTCAGGAAGGTGAAGAGTCTTCTCCAGCATTCAAGCCATCCATGATACGCTCTCATTTTACACGTATCTTTTTACTGACATTTTCTAATGATTTTTCTTTTTTTAAGATCAATATTACTTTTAATTCTGCCCTAAGTCCTCCCTACATGCTTTGGTATAAACAAAGTTCAGTATCAGTACTGCTTTATCAACTAGAAGAATTTTTAATCACAAAAATATCAAATGCAAATAAAACAAACTTTTATAGTATGTCTTATGCTGTGTCTGTGGCAGTAGCTTAATTTTTAAAACTGTTGATCAAACAATAAAATTTTTGTATAGGACCTTCTTTATAAAGAGTAAAATCTGTATAGTCTAGAGTTGTTTCTATATTTACATCAACTTGATTAATATATTTTACCTTTTTTAAATCTTCAATGTACTGCAGAAAAAGAAAATTTTATTAAAATACATATGATCTTTATTAGAACTGGATTAACTTCCTTAACTGTATGGCAGATATTTTTGCTTTAGTGAGATATAATAAGCAGAATGATAGTTACAGGTAGGTACTGATTGTAACGAATAATTTCACACCAAATTACTGATGGTTTAGAGAAAATGGGAAAATACTTTGGCAATGGGAAAACTTTCTGGCATACATACAGGACCGCCTATCTGTATGCCAGGAAGCCAAATGACCTTTAGAAACTAATGAGTAATGTAGACTTGCATGCAGGTGTTACTAAACTGGTTATAAGAATGTTTCTAACCATCAGAAAAATTAAATTCTGGAACAGGCATAAGCTAAGGGGGAAACCCAAAACGGGTTTTTAGATGAAATGTTAAAAATTATGGAATATACACTTGGAACTTTCAGACCAATGACACAGTAAACTACGTGGATGACAAAAGTTAGTTAGGGCATGTTATGTTGTGATAGCCATGGACTGCAAGTCCTTAGAAATCACAGTTTGGCTGTAGCTGAACAAACTAGTTCAATTTTAGGGATTTTGAGTACTTGTACAGTTGAACATCATGTACTGAACACCTAACAGAATTTTACATATTCCTGTTTCTTCAGAATGCCATTAAATCTAACTCTAGAGAAGAATGATACTTCAGTTTGTGTATGTGGGCTTTTTTTCCTCTGCCTCCTATTTATTGCTAAGGTTTCTTTTGGAAAACGTCTATAGTGCAGTTAAGCAAAGGAATAGTTTTATTTTGCTCCAAGGTCTTGTGAGTTTCGTCTTGCAAATTTGTTTAAATTGATTGTCCTCATAGCTTCCGCTTTTCAGCATTCCCAGGTTTGTGCGAAGCACAAAACATATTCACTGTTCCAATATACAGTGAAAGTGCAGTCACTTCTTTCTTTTTCTTCACTTTGGGGCAGAAACCTAAGCATACATCCCTCATTACCCTTTGAGAAGTGATTGTTGTCCTGAGTGTAAGCTAAAAATCAGTAGATGGGTTAGCCACGGTAAAATGTTTTTTGTATTCCTGTTTATGTGGGGAAAGAAATGAGTTGCAGTAAGTAAGATACATTTCTCTCTCTTACATTGAGTTACTGACTGCTTTTACTAGATCAGTCCATCTTATTTTAGTTGCTTCATTCTGCCAGTCTTGACACATCTTGCTGTAGTACATATCACAAAGTATTTTTTTCCTATATGACAACCTTAAAACATGATATTTCAGCTTGGCCTCATTATGTTTTCTTCTGTCCTTTCATCGTAGGCCTGAATAGAACTCGTTCCTTCTCTTACTTTTGTGTGTGTGTGAAGACAGACTTCCAAGTGGCCCAAATTTCAGTCAAGAGACTGGGGATGCTTTAGGCTTTTGAGGCAATTTTTCCTTATTTCAAATGGAATGCTGCTATGAGGTCTGACAGTGACTTTCTGCATAGAATACCTTTATATTTTACATTGCTCAAGAAGTCTGGTTTTTTAGTCAGTTTTGTTATGGCTTTCCCTGTCATAATTCAAGGAACATTTCTAACCTTTTGTAGTTATAAATGATTGCTTTTTTACCTGGACGTGATGAAATGGATATAAGGCCTCTATGAAACTGTGTCTCAAATATGTGAAACAAATTTTAGGATGATCAGTATTCATGCAAATACCACATTTCAGTTTGTATGCAGTTTCTAAACTTCCAGGAAAAAAGACCATATGAAGGCATTGTAATCCATTAGACTCAGTATCAGTCAATCACTACTTTTCTTTGGAGAAAGATAATTCTGAATGGTTTCTATAACAGCAGATACTGGTCGAATCTATAATTTTGCCACTTAACTTGCTGTGACCTGTGTCATCTGCACATGCCACTTGGGAGACTTTTGTTGGCAAACTGTCATCTGAAATAGCCAAGAATGATTACTTATCTTAAAGAAACTATGCCCTGATGAACAAATAGGCATGGGTTTTGAATCTGCCATTCATTATTGCTATACTGGATTCCTTATGGATCAAAAGAGCTCAGCAGGTCCAGCTGTCATGGAAGTTATTCTGACTCTGTCTTCCTCAGTGAAAATGGATTTCCTGTTCCCAAGCTACAGATTCATATGTCAGAAGCCATTGTTCTCTTGAAAGAATTAGAAATTTCATGTGTGTGGTGAATGCATAGGTAAGATGGAGATCTGTAAGGAGAATGTATTTTGTAGGTGAAGACCTGTTCTTTTTCAGCTTATTTGAACAGGACTGTATTTTTCTAGTGCCACTAAAACTATTGCTCTGTGAGTAGAACTGCAGAGTTCTGTTCTGATTCTGTGTCCTAGTGTTAGTTTGGGTAAAGGAAGCATAATTTTGCTCTGTTGAGTAATTCCAAATGATTCTTTTTTTGGTTAGACTCTTTGAAGTTCTTATATAAGACATACCCAGATAACTGTTTCCATTTTTTTCTTTGGTTCTTAATAATGTCTAATAAAGGTATGGTTTGAATGTGACTTTCAATGTAGATAATGATTTGTACTTTCAATAGGCTGAAAATATTTTCAGAAGAAAGTGTTCCTCTCTTTGGGCCTCCCCTTCCATCCCCACCTGTGTTTACAAATCACCAGGAATTCAGAGATTTTGTGTTGGTGAAACGTAAGTCAGTTTTTCTTTTGCTAGGAACTCTTTTAGTAAGTGTGCTAACAAATTAAAATTAGTGATGCTTAAAATGTATACACATTTTCTTTTGTATTCTGCTGATCTGTATACAATTATTTTTTCAAATCTGTAAAGTAGGTGGGGTGTAAGTTCCATCAAACTGTTACAGTCAGATTAACAAACAAAAAGTTCTCTTCTTCTCAGGCTACTAGACAGAAGCTGACTTTAGCGTTTGCAGAATGTGCAGCCATATTTCACTTTTCATTTTCTTAAAGGATTTGGGAGATCTGAAAGAATTTATAATGCTGTTAATTATTTAGTAATAGAAGGTGTTAATTTAGTAGCTCTGAAGACATGAAAATACCAGCTGTTCTGTATGTATTCTTAAAGGTGCTGAAGGACTCCTATGCAACACTTTTTCATTCTGTAATGATTCAGTCCAGTTTTCATTGATCTGTATTTACCCTTCTAAATTGGAAAGAAATAAATCTTTGAGAATTGATAATGTTGATAACAATTAGATGGTTATCTGACAGGAGATTGGAAGATAGCTCATTTTGCCTATTTAGATTGTTTAGTACTTAAATCGACCAGCAGTTTGTCTTTAATTCTTTTATTAGTTAAGTATTTATTCTGATGGCTTGTGGAATTTTCCTATTACTAATTTTTCTCTTTTAACTTAAGGGAGAGTTATACAATTTAAAAAGGCAAAAAGGAAGCAGTTAATAAGGGCAGAGCAGGTGTTTTGGTACATAGGCAAACTGGAGTCATTGGAGATTGTTGAAGTTCATTTGCATAATATATCTTTTTTCCATAATCTTGTAGTAATAAATGGTGAAAAAGCCACCTTGGAAACACCAACATTTTCTCAGAAACGTCAACGCACTCTAGACATGCTGATCCGCTCTTTATACCAAGACATGATGCCTGACCTACACAAGGGAAATGTAAGTCAAGTTTCTGCATCCCTCACAAGTGCTGTCCTGTTTTAACTAGTAGTTTGAATGTTCTTTAAAACATTCCTTTACTTACTTTAAAAGACTGTAATCCTAATGAGCATTGAATTGCATATGACTAAGCTAAATACCGATTGTCATGTAACTTACTTTACAGTTATATGAAAGCTGACAGACAGTCCTTTCCAGACAGGACTCTTCACCTGGTGTGGGGAGAAGTAGATCAATGTCATACTTTGTGTGAGCTCCTGTGGCAAGGGAATAGGGAATTTAGATACTGCAAATATAGAGTCTCATCACTGTAAAATCTGCATTTGTTCTGTTATGTGTAAATTTGGATGATTTTTACCCTGGGTAGCTATGTACTTTATTTTAGATGATGAAGACTTACTTTTAAAGTGATTCTTAACTAACTAAAAACAAGTTTAGTACTTCTAAAACTAAACAAGGTGCTTTTTTCACCAATGTTTATTCCTTTTATCTATATAGATATGCTTAAATTTTCTTTTTCATATATTTTTGTCACATATTCATGTGGTATGACTGTACAGAACATTAGATGGTTAACTATGACAAGTTCTAAGGTAAATAATTCAAGAGTTGGAAGAGTTGCAGTTTCTCTTCTCTGAGAAGCTATGCACTTAGAAAGAAACATTTTCTGTTTTAGAACATGCTCAATAGAAGATCCTTCAGTGATGTGTTACCAGAGTCCCCAAAATCAACACGGAAAAAAGAGGAAGCTCGACAGGCAGAGTTTGTTCGGCTTGGTCAGGTAGGATCGGTTGAGAAGGTATGCACCTGTGTTTACAAAGACTGTGTCACTCCTTTTGTTAGACTTCGATTGGCTTGCAGTTATGTCAGGATTTAATGCAGTCTTCTGTGATCAGAAATAGTTCTGTAGTATTACATTAAGTTACATTAAAATAAAATACGAATATAAGTGTTTATCTGTAATGCCTGAGGTATACAAGTACAAATATTTATATCGTACATGAGTTAATTGAAGATTGTAAAAATCATACCTTTGGATAAATCCTGAAAGGTCTTTCCCTGCTTGATGCAACAAGTGCTTTCTCCAAGCAGAAGAGTGCTCTGTCTTTTTCTGTGCTTTGTAAAAACATAATCTTTCACGGATTTCCTCCATATGTTTTTTTAAGATTGAATTTCTTAGAAAAATGCTTAGACTTCTTTAGTCAGGAAGAAATTTTGACAGTCTTTCTGTTAAATCAGAGTTTGCCACACATCTTTGAACATACCAAATGCTGACTGCAGTCTTCTATGGGCTTATTAAGTCTTCAGTTCTGTGAGAAGTACAACCTCCTGATGATTTAGACTAGTCTGCTTTGATATGACAGTTCATTGCAGCAAAAAAAAGTCAGCAGTGCCTATGCTCATCAGTTCACCTGTCCTTTCTCACTTGTTTCTTCTTGATCCTGACTAGTCTCATTGTTCTGCAGTTTGCCTCTGTGTTTGTTAGGAAGTTTTGCAAATAAAAGGTCAGTTTGTATAATTGACAAGAGGATCCTCTGTCCAGCTAGATTATAAAGTAAACTGTGTAGATGGTTAGCTTCTGTAGTTTGAGGTGGAGGTTTTTCTCTGTTATTATGTTTGGCACTTCTTTTCTGAGTTGCCATTTAGAAAGCAACAAACAAAACCAAAAAATGCTAAACAAGAACCAGCCAACGTATGTTTTGGCCGGGAGGATACCTGGTAACCATCTAGTGGTTTATGCAGATGTTCTTCAGGATAGAGAATTCTACTTCTTTTTTCATTACTTAAAATTAGGAATAGGAATTCCAAACTGGAATTACTTTCTAGTCCTAAATTGTCCTTTTTATATAGTCATTAGTTTGGGTATTGCTGACAAAAACTCAGTTTAAATAAAACATCTGTTTGTATTAGGCGTTGAAATTGAAAACCACTGTGAAAGGGGATACCACAGCTAACTTGGCAACCACGAGCTTTTGTAAAAAGGAGGTAAGTGAAACTGAGAAGTTATGAAACATTAAATATTATCTAGTATGGTATCTATTTACTTCTGTAATTAGATGCTGCAGCAGAAAAGGTAAAAGCTACAGTGTCAAAGTGTTTCTGCCTCAATATGAGATTAATAAAGGATGAGCCTGGGGGCAGAAGCACTTCTCAAGTGAAAGCAAGCGTGGACATTTTTTTATACCTAAGAAAATTCAATGAAAGCGGCAATCATCTTTTATTTTAATTACAGAATATTTAAAACAAAATTCAGTTGTGTTTTCATTTCCTGTAATACTGGATTATGTTTGAAGTCATTAGGGAATGAAATATGCCAGCTGCACTCTTCTGCATGTGTTTTGTATACAGAAGCTTCAGAAGTGCTTCTAGAATTTCAGAAATTCCAGCTAATATAGAAACTGGGAGAGGAGGGGCAGGCTCTGGGAGGTAAGTACAGAGAGCACAGGATAGAAGAACAATTTGGCAGAAAGGCAGTTGTAACTGTACCATGTGCTAGTCACTGTACATCACAAACGGAACCATAAAACGTAAGTAAACTGCCTATGCTTAGTAGTACATACGTCTAAAGTATATAGGTTTGGGTTTTTTAAATGAAAAAAAAATACTGTATGAGGGTTGCGCTGAGTTTCAGCTGCATGTGTTTTAATTCCAGCATTTCAAGTATGTCTTACACTTACTAGACTCCAAAACAGAATTGATGCAAAAATTCCTCTGCAAGAAGATTAATTCAGTTTTGATATTTCAAATTCAAGCAATATACTGTTTGGAATTGTATCCTGCCAAAAGCATTTGTGTGTTATTGCCATTGTCCATCATATTCTGTGTCTGTATGATCTGTATTTTTTAGTGTACTTAATATGTATCCCTTATGTTACTTCATAGCCTTGGGAATCTCAGTCTTTCTGCAGTAATTTTCCTCATGAGGTTGTCTGTGCAGATTCTTGGGGCCAGTCCTTGCTGGTTTCTACAGATGCTGGCATCTTGTTAATAGATGGTTAGTAAATGATCTAGTGTTTTTGTGTTGATTTTTGTGTATCTGACCATTTTCTTGAAAATGTGTGTTTGTAAACTCTGTTCAGGTGTTAGTAGGTCTTTAAGTAGGGGGATAGTTACTAATCCAAGTAAATTTATTACGTGTATGTAACCTGGTTGGAAAAATTCATTCTGCAGTAGAATCAAGCCATATTGGGGAGCTAGTGTTAATGCAGATTGCTGAATATTTTCTGATTTCAGATGTTGTTTTCTTGTCCATCTGAAAAGCCATAGGAGGTGATGTCCAGGTTCAAGAAGTGTCTAAATGGCTTGTCTGGTTTTCTTAGCCCTTGATGATAGTAAGCATGAAGCCAAGGGCTTATCTGACAATGAAATCCTGCTTCTTCACTCAGCAATGATATTGCTACTTTGACCCCTTATTGTCCTCTGTGTGTTATGTAAGGCCAGCAGGACTGAGGGAATGAAGTTAGTTCTTGGTCATAATTTTCGAACTTGCCAACAGAATGTCACTTTTAGATTTCAGTGGCTTAGTCTGATTGATGACAATGATAAAACTCTCCCGTGAGGACGTATTACTACGATGCTGTGGCACCTGTAGGAGCTTTGTGCAGTTCTTTTTGTTTTTTTCTCTTCATTTTTGTAAGAAAAACCCAAGACTTTCATTAGAAGAAAGAAATGGTTCAAAACCCGCATCCAGCAAGTTGTAATAGGATTTTGAATACATATATGTTTCTTTTTTAGATGGTCAGCCATCAGTGCAAGTATTTGATAAAACTCTCCAAATAAAGCAGATGAATGTGTTGGAAGCTCTGGATCTTTTGATTGCCCGAACAGACAAAGGTAGGAGAGGTCCCTGTTCTTGGATTCTTGCATGACTCTGGGTGTTGCTAGGTATGTATGTGTCATGCCAATTATGTCTTATGTGGAAGGATTAAATGTGCGTAAAATGTGCACTTTTTTAGTGAGGTAGTTTTTACCCAGTAGTCTGTGGTTGAGTTTCATAAAAGGAACATACACAAAGCAAGATCAGGATCTTTATTTGTAATTCAGGAAAGACTTACAAATACATCTAGTTTATTATTTTTTACCCCATTATGTCTGTTTCCTCAGTATTTGCTGAAGTTCTCTTTATCCAAGCTTTGGGTTCCTTCTGTATCACTGAGAGTTGCCCAGTTTGGTTGCATCTGATGTCACCCTGGGATCTTGCAGAACTAGCTCAAACTAAGCAAGAGCCATTTGCAGTTCTCTCAAGACACCTGGAGGATGGGTGACATTTCTGAAGACCTGGGAAGCGTAGTTATATACTGAAACTTGGTGAAATTTCTAAAGAAAACCCTTCTGTATCATCAAACTCTGTAAGGATCCGGTTACCAGTTGCTCACCTGGGTGGTTCCAGCTCTTAAAGATAACCCTTTTTTCTTGCCCTGTAGTGTGTATCTATTACATTTTTGTTATTTTGCAAGATTTTATGTATTTGCAAAATATTGTGCTTTTCACTGTTCAGAAGCTCTCAGATCATTCTTTGGTGCAGCACCACCTAATGGGAAACTCGGCTACTGTACTGAAGGGGTTGGTTACTAGAATTATAAATCCTAGAGAGTTCATAGAGTTGTTTACTTTTGCTCTGTTTGTTAGGTGCTACTTCTCATCAGAAGCATTAATTTCAAACTATTACGTTCTTTTTTTAATTTTTTTTTCCTGGTTCTCTCCGTACGTCAGGGAAAGACTCTCGTATCCTTGTCTTCAGACTCAGTGCTGTCCAAAAAGATATAGAGACTAAAAAAATGATAAGAAGCAAATATGACTGCAGAGAAAATAAACTGGAGAGAACAAAAGGTGATATTGTTATCCTGTGTTAAAAACATTCACTGTTCTTTGATGCTGGTAGTTGCCAGGGGTTTATTAGCTCTCTTTAGGCAGGTGTAGATGTTCACCTAGTTTTTCTCTGGACAGTCAATTCAAACTTTGTTAAGTTTATATTTGAAAACTGCTCTAGTATAGTCCAGCATGACATTTTTGAATGTTGTAAAAATACTACATTACTTGGCAATTGCTGGTGATGAAAAACTTTAGAGAAAAATAGAATTTCGGGGTTGGGAGGTACGTGAAGAATTTTGTGGGGATGTTAGACTGAAATAAAGCACACTTTAAGTTGGAGTAACACTGGCAAATCCCTCATTAAACAGTAGTGCTTAGATTACTCTGGATGTTGCCCATTGTTTTTGTAGACATAAATGTTTCCTGGTCTTCAGAAGCAAGCTGCTTTGAAAAGCTGGAACTTGCAGAATAGTGACAATCCGTGTACTTAGGATTAAGGGTAAACATAGATTTCAAAAGAGTCATAGGTTTTTGTCTTTTTCTAGAAGCTGATGTAATCCTATTGAGGACATTTTAATTCTGTGTTGCCAGTCATCCATCAGAGCTCTGTTTTACTAATCATCATACAAACACAGAACAAAGTATCAGGCCCTACCTCAAAACCACTTAGAGTCTAGAACATTATTTCCTCAGGCTGCCATTTGTATGCCACTAATACTCACCATGGAAGTGAACTGAGGATTGTTGTGGCTATTCGGAACAAACTACTTCTCGTCACAAAGAAACATAATTCACACAACACTTTAACCAGCGTCTCTCTGCTATCTCCTGAATCTCCAGTAGAGGAGTTCCAGTACATCCGGGTATGTATAATCTATTACTTATTATCCTAACACACTGAGGAACACTCAGCTAGTGTGGGGAGTGCAGGGAAGGCAGAGTAAGCATATCGTCTTCCTGAAGATGTCTGTTCCTACAGACGAATAAAAGTGAGAGCCATATGGTGGAGTTCAATCATATATATATATGCTAAAGAAATTTTTCAGATTTAAAAAAAATTGTTCCTGCTTATTCTTTGTTACGCTTCTGTTCTTAGAAAACATCCCTTTAAAATCATGGAGCACCCACAGTAGGAACTTGAAAAAGAGAGTAATTCTATTTGTTATGTTATAGGAAATATGCCTTTCTGACCCTCCAGTGGTTATGACGCTGGTGGATGGACCTACTGGAGACTGTGACAATATGATCTGTGTAGCGTATCGGCATCAGTTTGATTTAGTCAATGAGAGTACAGGGGAATCCTATAAATTACACCACGTTGAAACAAGCAGGGTAAGTTTTCATCATTGAAACTTTTTTTGCAGACCTCCACTGAACATAATTTCTTGGAGACTCAGTGCATCCTGTGCTGACCTCCTAGGAGTGTAATTTATGGAGATGCTCATGTGTGTTACTTTTTTCTTCTATAACCACTGCTTTAGGGCATTCTGAGGAATTTATTCCTTTTGGAATACATCATGATAACTCTCAAGAAAGGCAGTTCTAAGATACGACACATTAGGAAAAAGCCTGTGTTTCAGACTCTGGAATGTTGTTTTTGTCAAAAATTAATTCTTTGTCTTTCTTAGCCAGTAGTTTGCTTTTTGCTTTATTTTTATGGTAACAGTGTTTTATTGTTTAAATTGTATCAAAATAACTTTGGTGCTTGGCCACCAGTATCTTATTCAGATTTGCTTATTTGCATCCCAGTTATAATAACCATACTATCCTCTGCTTGTTTGTTAATCTTTTTCCATTATCATTGCAGGTTAATTTTGTTGCAGCTATTGATGTATATGAAGATGGTGAAGCTGGTCTGTTGTTGTGTTATAACTGTAAGTGTTTAGGGAAGGCCAGAAATGGTTTTAGCTCAGTCTGCATATGTAGATCTTCTTTCACTGGAGTCTAGGTCTAAATTCGAAAATAAATTTTAGTGTTTCATGGAAAGTTAGTCGAAATACATTCTTTGGAACTTAAATGCATATTAGAGAAACTAGAAATTATTTTAGTCATATTAGCTGTTTTATAGATGTGCAAGTTCTATGACTCGTGAACTCTTGGTGTCTGTAGTAACCCATGTGCATAACAGTCTTCAAAGAATGTCAATTACATGAGCGTATGGCTACTTGAAGGATAGAGAAGTATAATTCTGCAGACACTGCTTTTTGAATTTTTCTTGCCTATTCCTCTGTCTATAGACAACTTTGGGACCTGAAAACTGTTGAAACAGTAATACTTACTTTGTGAAATATGACAGCTTATTAAAACGTAGATCTTTTATTTTGATCTTTCCAATGTGTTGACAGAGAAAGCAAATTTTGCTTAGCTGTTCAGCTGTAGAGGGACTTTCACATTAATGCTTGATTATGTGCGTAATGTCCACCCTTCTGCAAAATCACCCTATAAAATGGGTGGCAGTCGCTTACAGTGTAAAGTGATGGATGCTTCTTTTTTCTATTTTGCTACAGATGTTTGTCAGTATAGAAAGGTATATCCTTTCAGTGGAGGTTCTCCATTGGTCCAACCATCACCTTCTGACTTCCACTTCAGCTGGAATCAAGTTCCTTATGCTGTTGGTAAGAAAACATCTCCTTTTAGTAGATGTTTTTTTAATTACCATTTTTGCTTGCACTTGGCTCTTGATGGAATTACAGTATTCTGGGAACAAGCGTGTTACATTCTGAATGCCACTTGACTTAAATTTCTGCGTATGGTTATTTTGAAAAGTAGAGCCTTGGTTGTGAGTTTGCCCTTTGCTGAACTTTCTTCCCCTTTCTCTTTTTTGTGTTTTTAATTTTCCATTCACTCTACGTTCTGCCAGGCGTGGAGAGTGAAATTTTCTTCAGGCTCAATGTAGCTCCATGTACATCAGTATGATAGACAACATTTTTCATATGAAAGGAACGTGCCACAGGAGGTCAAGAACAGTTTTTGTGGAGCATCCAAGAAACTTTTGCATTAACCGTTTTTCCTTGCCAAATAACTTCTGTTTTGTTGCAGTTTGTGCTTTCCCTTATGTTCTTGCCTTCACTACTGATTCCATTGAGATCCGATTAGTGGTAAATGGGAACTTAGTCCACACAGCAGTTGTGCCTGAGCTTCAGCTTCTAGCATCAAGGGTAAGACACAGAAAAATCATGTCTGACTATTTTTGTGATACATTGGGATCTAGTTAATGTAAAAGGTTGCTACCACTAAAACTGCAACAAACAAAACCAAAATATATGCCACTTGATCTGCAGTAATTGTTCATCTGTGTGCTCCTAGTTTATATCAAGGACAAAGAGAATCAGAAGATACTTAAGAAAGTTTCACTATACTAATGATGAGTTATTTATTGTTTCAGTCGGATATTTATTTTAAAGCTACTGCTGCAGTAAGTGGATCATCTGACAGCAGCTCTAAGGAAATGAGTTCAAAGAGTTCTCCTCAAACACCGACAGCTTATGAAAAGCCAGAATTTTTTCTTCCTTCTCTAGAAGGTAATGTGGCAGCTTGAATTATGATCTCAAATCGTTCCAACAGCTATCACATCTCGGTGTGGCTGATCTGCAGTAAAGATGGCAAAAAAAGTGAGTTCCTACCTGAAAGTGTAGAGGATAAGAGATTTTCTATTTTCCACACATATAAAGCACTTGGCTGAGCTTTTGCTCTGTAGTATCTTTTCTGAGTACATAGTAGCAGTGTTGTGAAGAAATAATTTCTGTAGGAAGGAAGGAATTAGGCCTCAGTATCTTGATGAATCTTTGGTAATGTGATCACAAGTAATAAAAGGGGCATAAAATTGTGAGAAAGCTTGACATTTCACATATGCTATTCCTTTTCATTTAAGAAAAACTGAATGACCACTGAATGACTGAAGCTCTTTTGCAAAACAGGAGTAAGAAGTCCTGAAAAAATTTGCACAGACCATTTAGTGTAACATGATCCGTGGACAGTCAATCTATAGTGTAACAATAAAGGAGAAACAAGGGAATATCAACTAGATAATGCAAGATGTGTGTACACCTTTCTTCTTTAAATCTGGTGCTGCACTGTTAGCAGAAAGGAAAAGGAGAAGGTAATCACAATTTTTTTAAAGGCAATACTGTTTGATGATAACTTTGAGATTTTGGTTTGTTTTTCTTCTAGGAATTAGGAAGATGTGGTATTTTTTGTTACCTGAGAGTAGGAGTTATAATTTAAACCACTTGGGATTCAGGCTCCAATAGGGTTACAGTTTATTAAAACACATGGGAAATATGCACAGAGTGCAGTGTAATAGTCAGAGTATCAGCCTTAGGTCATATAAATTTACCTCCTGGTTCCACTTCTGATTCATCATGTTGCCAAGAGTCAGGCTTCTTTTTCTCTCCAAGTCAAATTGCGTGTATTTCTTCCTTCTCCTAGCTTATTTATATTGAAAGACCTCTAGAGTAAGAAAGATCTTTGTCATTTCAATTAAAATGTGTCCAGCTCAACAAGTATAACTTGTCTTCGTAACTTTTCATTTGGAATTACTAAGAATTGATTCTGTTGTGAAAGTGTAATGTTCATTGTTCTTTCTGTGTTTCAGGTGAAGTTCCACACAAAACTCTGTACAAAATACCTCTGAGCAATCTGGTTGGGCGAAGCATTGAACGACCTCTGAAGTCACCTTTGGCTCCCAAGGTCATCACTACTACAACATCAAGTGGCGTTACCTCTCTTCCAGCTATGCACTCACTATCTCGTATGGAAATTAAAGAAATTGCAAGCAGAACACGTAAAGAATTGCTGGGTAAACTCTCCTCATTCCTCAGTGTTACATATCAATTGCTAGACATATATTTTCTAATCTTTGCACCATCCCAGGTAGGTTTGTAACATGCAGCTAGTATTAATAAATTATTAAAATAAAAAAAGGAAACAGTGAGGAAGCATTATTTGCAAATAGTATAGCCATTATCTGATCATGTATAAGATGGCCATATTCTAAGCCAGGTATAATTAGTTAATAATGGAAACCAGTAACAGATACCGTAACATTTTAATTAATGCTTTGTTTTCTGTTGAGAGTATTAAGTCTTTTATTCCTTTATTGAGGCCTCTTGGATGAGCCTACACCCAAGACAGAAAGTGCACAGAAGTTAAAAAAGGCTTCTCGAAGACAGTCAGACTCCAAGCAGGGAACCGTAAGATCATCTAGTAGTGACAGGTAAATATACTTTAAAAAAGAGCCTAACTTAGACTGTAAATAAGCTCATGCTTATTTCAGTTGGCATTAAGCTGACTGAGACCTTTGTATATCCATGTGCACTTCATGCTGATGTGTTTGTTAGAATACTGTAAGTATTCTGAACACTGTAAATACTGAAACAGTTGCACTTTTTGCTAAAGACATGTTAATGCCGTTTTATGGGGACCTGCTGCAGTTGAACCTGTTATTAAGATTTGCACTGCTGCAGCTGCACTGTGCAGTCTCTCTTGTTGTTCTCTTTGGATGGTCTTGTGTTGCTATTTTCAGAATAAACTTTGGGAAAAAATACTACAGGATTTGTCTGTTTGGCACTGACCCCAGTGCCATTCTCTTGTTTTCACTGTTTCTGTAACCTATGTTTGCGTAGAGTGCTGGCAGAATACAGACAAGATAGATAGACTGAGAGTAACAAAACAAAAAATTTCTTCCAGTGTAAAACTACGTTTGATATATTTTCCTATTTGGAAATTATTTGAGTGAGGGACTTCATTAATGCTGCCTTTTGATTATTTTTAGTAGAGTAAGATAGGAGGAAACTCAGTTGTAATGGTCTGTGTCTATCTTTAGGATAACTTGATTGAACCTAGAAGTAACCATTGCTCCTTCCTGCCCTGACCTGTGTATTTTTTTTAGTAATTTTTGTCTTCCTCTTTGCAGGATAATCTCAAGTTCATTTGAAGGCTATTCTGAAAGACGTCATCTTTCCACTAGTTCAGATGCCAATACTGTAGCGAACAGGGAAGAGAGCTCATCATCTAGCTATCCATTTCAGCTGATGTCTTTATATGATGAAGACATCATTGACTTAAAATGAAGACACTTGTTAAAACCATTTTTCCTTACTTCACATTTTCTTACAACTCTGTAAGCTCTATGGCAATGTCACAGACAGTGCTTCTGGTGGTAAAATGTGGCTGGAAGTACTGGTGATAAATCTTTATAGAATTCATGTTCTGGTTAGTACAGCCTGATTTGGTGATGCTTATATCTTTGACATAGGTATGTTTTCTCAGTTAATGAAACATCATTTTTCGTGGCATTCTAGCAGTAGGTAGTCAACGAGAGATTTAGGCTGAAACGGAAGTAAACAAAAACTGTTACTTGTTCTAAGCTTCTTGTAATTTGATGTACCTAAATGACATGCAGCAAAGATAATTGATGTTATTCCTATCATGAGTTGTTTAACAAAAGTGTATGTCATGTGGGAAGAGGAATTTTATAACATACATCACTGCTTTTGGTTTTTAGGTCTTTAAAAAACAAAACACAGCAACAACAAAAAAAAGGCTTGCAGACCAGATCATTTCAAACAGTGCAATCAGTCCCTAAATTGATGCATCTGTGGTATGTTCACTGAAGAATCAGGTGAGATGTGAAGATGGTGCTTCCTTTGCTCATTGTTTAGAGACGTAAAAACTTAGAGACTTAAAACAGAATCTCTGAGAAGAGAAACTTTCTATGGGAAACACAAACTTCCAGAAGATTTTTTTAAAATTGGAAATTAAAAAAAAACAACTAAAAAACTCACGAACAACAACAAAAAAAAGGCGAAACAAAAATCCCAAACAAACTGGAAAACTCTTATTGTAATGCATCTGCACATTTTTTCATTACAGGCAGAAGAGCCAACCCCAATTGGCCCAATCTACAAAGAGATTTTTATGCAGGCATCAGCATTAGTTGTTGTCTGTGCTTGCACCAACAGTGTAAGTCTTTATTCCAGATCATTGTATTTTCCTAAATGGCTGCAACTTAAATTTTGCTACTAATAAGCTATAAGCTAATTTCTTTGATGAAATAGTCATCTTGTCTCCTGCTGTGTTAAAGGACAGGGGTTTATATTTAAAGTTTGATTATTTTTTTAACCCTTTTCTCTAGAAATCTTTGCAAGGATTTTGTTTGGTTTGGGTATTTTTTTCATGAAAGCCTTTCTATATATGATGTTTTTAGCTTTATTAGCAAGTGTTTCTTGTTCTATATGTAGAAATATTTCTGTATCCTCGCTTTTGTTTCATAATACCAATTATATGTCATGATTGCACTTCTGTTCAAGCATGATCGTCTGGAGACGCGTGCCTTTTGCTGCCATCTGTCTGAATGTAAAACTGGTTTTGCAAAGTGATTTTTTTTTCCTGTTTATTGTATATAATGGCTGAATTGCTTCACTTAAGAAAATAGGCAAGGTCTTATCTGGAAGCATAATTACTCTCAATTGGTGTGGCGAATCAACAGAAGAAGCAATATTTTCAACGTAATTAGTCTAGGAGCAGAAGGCTATTATTACTTTAGTGAGTTTTACAATCATAGATGTGTGGGGTGAACCTTAGTGGCATCTAAAAGGAAGTACTAGATCAAGGTCTTTGCAAAAACTTGTAATTATTTTTTGAGAATGTTGTTTCCAGAGATTGTGTTACTTTACCCTATCCTTATTTATTTGGACAGTTAAGGTTTAAAAAAATCAATCTGAAAGTACCACGCAGTACTTATTTTCCTGGATGTTGTAAACACTTCTGAATCCATTGAGTCCACTTTTCCAGTCACTGCTGGCACTTACATATTTTTAGAAAGCAAAAGAACCAGCTTTTTCCATGAACAGCTTTCTCAGTGTAGTACTTGATTTCTGGTGTGTGGCTGTTTTTGAACACTGTACCAGTGTGTTGCAAGACTGGGGCTTTAGTTAAAATTTTAACTGGAAATTTTGCTTTACCCTGTTAGGATATCTGCTTTTAAATATACTGCAGATGTTCACCTGTGCTATTACGGCATGATTTAAAATGATTAACCATTGTTTATAGCAGTTGAAGCAATATATGGAGATTTTAAAACTTGTTTTGAAGAACCTGAGAAAACACATACTTGGGTATCCTGAAAGACTAGCCTAAGAGATGGAGAGCTAGAGAGAACAAGAAGAATGAGAAGAGCTTGACAGAAAGTATGACTACTGGCTATGATGGTAGTCAGAATGCATATAGATACAGCAATTGCATCATATCCTAAACATTATTATAGAAGAAAGGGCTATAAAGCAGGAGTTATTTTCTTGAACCAGAAGTGCAGCAGTGGCTGTAAAGTATTACCATATATTAAGAGAGTGTTGGGGATGGGAATGTGTGTGTGTGTGTGTGTGTGTGTGTGTGACAGAGAAAGAACCTTTGAAGGTCTGCCTGTAATTACAGGATTGATAACATCTAGCAAATTAACTATGAGGAGTACAGATACCAGATTACTGAAGCTAGACAAAAACAGATCATACTGGCTTCGTGGTACATACCTGGAACAGGATGTTGGCATCATTTGAAGAGGGAAACCCAGCAACTGCATCGTCTCACCTGCTTTTATGCTATAGCTTGACTTAATGGGTAAGGTACAAGCTGTTAGGCAGGTCACACTAGGAACTACCAGACTTTAACAGACCATTACTCATACAGGACAGTAAGGAGCTGAATCCTGGAAAAAAAATTACGTCTTCATTGTTAATGTATCCAAGTAAGTACCTTAACAAGGCTTCAACTTCGTGAGTTTTTGTTTCTGTACTTAATCAGAGTGATTTTAGAGGGATAATATCTGATGTGGCAAAAGAACTAAAGAGGGATACAACATTTAGTTTGGGTTATATGACACCTAGAGATGGTAGCTGAGTTTTTAGAATCATGTATATGTAGTTTACTACCCACTTACTGTATGAGAGCAGCCCAGAATATAGGTTGAAAGCAGGGAACATGGAAATAATATTCCAGTTTTATTTCACACAAGCCACAGAAACCAAATTCTGTGAAGATCTTTATCACATTTATTTTATCAAAAGACCAGCTACCAAGACAATCATGTGAAATTGCTGGTGTAACAGGAGAAACTTCTGTTGTACAAGGGTGTGGCTTCTTGGAGTTTTTAGTAGTATGATCAGACCACCGTAATTTCTGTGTCTCTTTGTGTGAGGAGAACTAGCTTCTAGCCATTGTTTCTCTCAAAAGATCCTAGTCATTCAGACTGCTAGTTAAAATCTAGAGGTGTTTGGTGGTATTGATACATAAGCTCCTGTGTATCATTCATGAAGGGGAAGGTTCTTACACAGCTGTGGAACCTGTCCTTAAGACTGGTGTAAGATGACAATGCCTGTGGGAAGGCTGCTGTGATGGCTATAGTGTCATTCACTCCAGTGTTGGAGGCATGTTGTTTGCCTTCTGTTTTCCAGCATGTGCATGCATATACTCTCTAAAACTTAAAAAGTTGTCTTAAGCACAAATTGTAGCCATGTCCACCATAAGCACAATCGTTTCTCCTTTCACATTGGGTGTTAAAGCTGCCTGTAGGCTGCATTCTTTATGCCTGGCTGGGAGAAAAGATAACCTTTGAATCTACACTACAACTATGTAAGATGGTTGTTTTTCTAATAGGAAAACTGAAAAATGTTGCTACAGATGTATGGAAGGAATTGTTTTCATGAAGGAAGAATTGTTACCAGATTGAACCCTTGCTATGGAGCTCAAGTTTAACTGAAGGCCCTCTTGACTAAGTTTCTGCAAGAAATACTTTCGATCCCAGTGTGCTGGATTTGTTGGCAGTGGCAGTGGCTGGACTCGTAACTCCTTTTGGCTAAATGGTATTGGTTACTCCTTCGTCACTGTGCCTTAGTCTGACTAAATTATAGTAATGTCATTTACTTGGTACCAGCATTAGATTATACAGGTAGTTAATTTAGAATGTATTTCTGTGTTCCCACCAACATGGGTAATGATGCCTGGAATCACAAAATAGTTGAGGGTAGAATGGACCACTGCATTATCATCTAGTCCAGTACACACACCCATGCACCACCATACAAAAATCTGTTTACAAAATGGATATGTGACATTTTGAGCTACTTGTCATCTTTGTCCTGCATTTGAATTACTGCATGCATATAAACCATCGCGACAACTTTGAAATGTGACTAGGACTCAAGAACCCCCAGACACATGAGCTAAGTTAATTCTTATGCACACACACACACAGTATGGAGCCCTTACGGCTGAAGCTTTGATGAGCCTTTCTCAAGGTCCCTAAAGCCCAGTCTGGGCTTTAGAAACCATTGCAGATCAAGAGTAGTTTTTGTCCAGTTCCTTATTCTAGTGGCAATGCAGTACACATAAATATTTTATAGAAGTGTTTGAAAGTAACAAAACATCTAATAAGAAAAAAAGATGCACATGCAATTTGAAAGGGCTATGGCTATTCATGCTAGCAAGAGAATTGCTCTCTAGGGTTCAGTGAATGCATGCATACATTCCGTTTCCTGGTTTGCAAAAAAGTAAGGCCTGTTCTAGTAATAGTCCTTTACTGGTTTGGGGGTGTGGCAGGGATTCTTGTTTGTTTGGTTTGGTTTGGTTTTTTGAGGCTGGGGGTTTTCTGGGATTATTTTTCAGGCTTTGGAGGGGGGGTGTGATTGGCTAGGGTTTCTTTTTGTCGGTTTGCTGTTGTTTTTCAGTGCATAACATGCATGCAAGTATGCGCCTAGAAGGAACTGCAGGTTGGCTCTGCCTTCATGTGATTACTTCTATAAATGTGCAAGTATTTGTAATTGATAGATTCAAATTGCATTTCTTTAGTACTTTGACAGTCAACTGAATAAATATTTAAACAATACTTAAGAGGGCAGGGAATGGGTAACATTATTGCCTAGCTAGTTATATATGGTAAAGGTTGCTACTCCTGACTTATATTTTCTGCTGTTGTATGTATATTTGAGGTGTAACAGCTATCTTGAACATGTTTTCCTTAAGGTGTGGGTCTATAACTCATGCTTGCAGATGCAGTGGCTTTTCCAGAGCTGTTGGCTTAGTCTGCATTTGAAATATATTACCCTTCTCATTTGGACTTGGTTTTCAATATATATACATACATAGGTATATATATTTGTAATTTCTACCGTAAATTTTCAGGGATTAAAAATCCTGGGTTATATATACAGGAATTTAAAATAATGGGGTCATAAAAGGAAGGAAGGAATAATCCCATCAGCAAGTGATAAGGTATTTCTGTTGCCTTCTGTGTAAGAAAATAAGTATCACACTATTATTTTAATTGTTAACAATTCGATATCATGGTTCATATGCACAGTGCTTGCTTATTCTGTTAAATATTTCTCAGATACGCTTAATCTGTTTTTGTGGAGGACTAAATTAAACCCCGAGAACCTAATATTAACAATATTGGAAGGCTCAAGAGATTATGCAGCAAACATCTGTACTTGCATGCAGGTTAGAAAGTATTTTTACTCTTATTAGTTGAGCATAGCAACTTCACCAGCCTGTATACTGCTTAGCTACTTCACTTGTTACTGACCTGTAACTGACTGACTCCTGTTTGCTACTGGAAACTGTGGCACTAGCACCTGACTTGGAGAGAGACGGAGAAATGGAGATAGAATTTTCTGCATATTTATTTATAGCTCTATTAGGTATTTATCTGGTTGAATGCAAAATGTTATGTAAAGGTTTATGCAGAGTGTTATTAATCTGGAATGTTAGTTTAGTTGTCTTTCAGTGGTAGCAGATTGCTTTGTAATTTAATGATGGCATATTATTAAGACTGTTGCTACACTGGTGATCAGAGACTCTTTACCACTGGACTTAAAAGCTGATGTATTACCACTGTTTTTAATGTCATATGATAGCATGTATGGTTTGTGTTTTAGATATGACATCTAAATAGAAACAGTCCTTTCACATCTGAAACTGTTTTAAGTGCTATTTATCACCTTTGTGAAGAAGAAACATGCTTTATTCCTTCATATGTAATAAACTATAAATTTGGCCCCACCTGTTTCTTTCACACACACAGGACTAACGACTTTCAAATTTGGAAAGTGAAAAGACAAGAAGTCAAAAAGATGGGATGTAGCACAGAGCACTGCTTTTTCCATTTGAGTTTTCTGGATTGCTGTATAATACCTATGAGATTGCTGTTTGTGTCTTAAGCTTATGACAAAATCCATAATCTAGCACTGGTTTATGTTTCCAGGCATCTTTTAGACTTTGAGACCTGCTTCTGTTGGAGATATTTACTCTGTAAACTAACACTACAAAATAGTTTTTCTCCCTTTCTGGCTAAGCATATATTCTTACTGTCTCTAAGACCTTGCAATTCCTTCTGAAGTCTCAGAGATTCTCATAACAGCAAAACCCTTCTTATTATTTAAATGCATTCCTAGCCCCTTTGGCAACAATAGGGAAAAAAAACCTTAAATCCATGAAAGCTATGAATTCATCTCCATTTGGGATTGAGACTTAATTTTGTGGTCAGGCATCCCAGAAATAACAGCCACACAAACGTCAGGTACTGCAGTCTGAAATTAATATTACCCAGGCTCCATCATGCAGTTCTTCACTGTAACATGCAGCACAAGAGAAAGGCAGAGTGGAGCACAGAAATTTTATTTATTTTTTTATTTATATAATTAGATTTTATTTTACATCTTAGAAAAAAAGATACTGGCCCCAATATAATTAATATTCTCATACAGCCATTAGTCAATACACCAGGTTAAAAGAACACAGGAACTGAAGAAATCAGAGTAATGCACGATGCTTACTATAAAATCCTGAACTTCTTTGGTTCCTAAGAAGGCCATAACTCAGTTTGTTAACACACAATCAGCACTCGATATGCCTCTCGTTTTAAGTACGAAGATTTCAGATACCAGCAACCATGGAGCAGAACCTCAAGCAAGGGCAAAACCTGCAATTAAAAAGCGAAGACAATAAATGCAAGTTAAGTTGGAAAAAGGAAATTATGTCCAAATTAATCAAGTAAAGGGGACGCAGTTTTCACGTTTGATTTGTGCTCTATCAGAAGGAGAGAGAATGCGTGATTTTAAGTCAGTATGATAAACGCTAGTGCATTTTTCATCATACTAATTACAGGAATATTCTTGACAAACAGAACCTGCCAAGCCTCGAGTACGAATCGGAAGCGGCGTAACCCAGTAGGCAGCAAGACTCCTCAGCAGCCATGTCTCGCCTGTGGGGAAGCGTCGGCGAGCCCGTTCCCGGGCCGCCGCTCCACGGGCCGCCGCTCCA